>APFE031035033.1:51478-75277 GCA_000404065.3 Pinus taeda | reverse complement strand
ACATATGATATTGGCCAAAATTCCTTTAGATATCATAATTAGAATTAACAACCATTTAAATCAATCAAAGTTATCATTTTCCCTTGTTTTCAGTCATACTTAGCCTTCCCAATGGCGAGGAAGTTATCAAATAAACTGTTTATGGAATCATTATATGGTTTAGTATTGCAAGTTTGTAACTCACACAATTATTGAGCCCTTTGTGTCTATAACATACAGGATTTCAAAAAGTATATTGATTCCTTTTCTATGTTTTAGAGGCTATTGTAGTCCTTCTCTAATAAATTTTAGTATTCTTAAGATTGATTCCAATATTTCTCACCTTATACTTGCTAAATTTGATTTAAATCAGATATATTTTTGGATATCAGCAACATTGTTCTAAATTTCTTCCATATCTATGCGGTGTCGGGGAATAACCAAGATAAAATTACCATGTTACTTCCAACTAAAAGTTCTCAATTATATTTCTTACTTGATTATTTTTTAGATTGATCTTCTTCCATCATTTTTATCACAACTTATCTCTATTTCATCGGTTCTTGAACATGTATTTTATTAAACAATTCTACTACAACTATCAGTCACTTGACTATAGAATCCTCCATGTTGATATCTTATGCCAATTCATCTATTGTTGCAACCATTTTGTTTGTGGCTCCCTCTATTTCAAGACTTCTTCATTAATTCCCCTATTAGTTTGGACTTTATGTTAATCAATCATGAATTCTATACCAATTGATCATTATTGCATTGGACTTATTTATACCTAAGGTATAGTATTAAAATATAAGTTTTTATCTCTTATTGTCACCATTGTAGATATCTTCCATATCTATCACTAATGTTTACTTTCAGGAAAGGATTCCAATCATTCCGACTAATCACATACTATTAACGCATATTTATAGATGCATTTTATAGTCATAAATGCTCTATATCCCTAATACATCATATATCTTGATTTATGTATAACATGGTTCTTGACTACATTTATTTTCCTTTCTAATTTCTCTATACACTTTATTTTTTGTATATTCCCTCTCTTTTCTATTCGATTATGAGTCTCAATTTTATTTTTTATTTTGATTATGTGATGGGTTTCCAGTATCTTCTCTTAAGATACAATGCACTTATTATTTATAGTATTCACATTGTTGCTATAATATTTTTCATTTTTCAGTTTGCTTCCCATACACATATAAGACTACTCTTTGGTTAGCATTTGAAAATTTATCTTTACTGCCGTATTTTCTCATTTCTTCTCTCAATTATATTCTTGGTCAACATCTAGTATGTACGAGGAGATAGTTTATAACAATAAGGTGATGATTTCTTGACTGTATCTAATGTAACACGTAAGTCTTATTATCAATACTATCTCTACTCCTTTTTGTATTTGTGTCCTTCAACAATCCATACTAGATGTTTAATTTTAAACATCTTTATAATTATTAATCTTATAATTTACATGTCAAAACATAATTTGCCAATTTAATGAAAAGGTCTCACAACTAGAAAATGTAATAATTAAACAAATAACCCTAAACATTTTAGGGTGAAACACCCCACCTTCTCTATTAACATTGCCATATGGCATTTTATTATTTTTTAACAATATAGGACTTGATACTTTGCTTAATTTATGCACATATATGTCTCTTTCTTTGTTTACCCATATACTTCCTTATTGTTACATACAATAATTTTATTTTCTATTCACTATCCCACAGTCACCAGATATCATTTACTAATTAACATATGCTAATACTTAAGTTTTCCACCTATTTGTCTACTCTCGTAGACACCAACATATATGTTTTTATAGTTAATAGTACCCAACAATAATTCAACCAGTATTTGTTAAATTAACTTATGTAATGAGATTTTCCACTTTTTCAATGTATTTGTGATAATATTCTTCACTTCTCATTACCTAAGCTTTATGACACATTAATTTATTTGATTTCTCATTTATTGCTCATTTCCCACTTTATACAACATGATGTCTATGAGTCAAATTTCAACTAATTGTACCCATCCTTCAAAATTTGATTTAGATAAGGGTGAATAATTGGTCATGTAGGTGGAATTTTCATATTTCCAATTCCTCTTTACAATGAAACACAACATAGTCTATTATCATTGCCCTTAAATAGGCCACAGTGCTGAAGGGTTGATGCCACTTATAACATCCATTCGCCTAATTTTTATTTTTTTGTAACCATGGAGTGTAACATAATAATATAATTCTTGTGTTATTTGATATTAGTATACTATTACACTTGAGTAATATTAGTTGGTTAATCTCTAGAGGTCAGGTTATGTTTCCTAAGTTCTTATCTTGAGACATGAAATTATACCCACGCGCATTTGGTGTTAAATTAACCATAACTTTACTATAAAAATCGTGTTTAACTTAGGCTCTATATTTCGTATTACATACGCATATCATTTTGATCTATCATATGATATGATTTTAACACCTTAGTTCCTCATATCAATTAATATATCTCGAGGTCGGGTTCTGTATTGTTGTGAGGGTAAATGACAGCATTAGAGAATGACACATGTCAGTGGATCCACCGTGGAAACTGTAGGGAAATATATCACGGTTTGTATGTGTTTTGAATTATTTTGGGGTAACTACCTTGCACCCCCTTGTGACTCGCTGACCCATTTGAAACCTTCATTTCTTCAAGCATGATCTCCACTGCAATCCTCAAACTCTAATCCAAAATTTGCAGAGGCGTATTAGTTGTTCCAGAAAGGTGACAAGTAACTCTTCAACCTTATGTATGTGGTATGTTTTTTGAAGCAATTTTTAATTTTTTCTTTGTTTACCATCTAAGAATGTTCTCGATCCAGGTTGAAGAAAAATATTTTTTTACGACGTAACCTTACTCTGCCTTGTTAATTTCGCTAATGCGCTCTTCAACTAGTAGATAACGAAGGATTTATTCCTAGTTAGTTTCTGTTACATATGTAACTTCTTCCTTGAAATCGTCCTACTAATCGTTGTAGTTTATTGTACAAAATACAGAGGGTTTGAATATCAGTCAACAAGAATCAAGGTAATAAACGTGTTATTTTATTTTAGTTAAGAATCATTTGTATGATTCTTTCCTCATGGTAGTTATGCTGAAATTGTCTCTTCCCTTTTGTTGAATTTAATTTTGTTGCGAGTAAGGTGTTTCGCAGGTGAATGGTTTGCAAATTCATATCAAATAAGCTTGCAACTAGGTTCATACCTCAACCTTTCATCATTGTAGGCTCTTCATCTTCCACAAAGGGTCTTATAATGTTATTCTGCAGACTTCTATTTCTGTTGGTGCGGGTTCTGTTAACCCGAAATGCCTTAGGTTATGCATTGTGAATTTGTAAAATATCTTTTTAAAAGATTCTTAAGGAGACCTTGCACTCTCCTTTTAATTTCCCTTTTTGGGTTTCACACATAATTTGATATAATTTGTTGCTATTTACGATGAATCCTTTAAATTTCACCCTATTAGGTAAAAATGAAGAAGTTTAGTTTTAAATTCCATGGTCGGCATGTGTGCTGTGATTGCTTAAGAGTTTTTTGATATTATGACCCACCTAGATTTTGAAATATTCAGATTTATGCCATGGAATAATTATGTATAATGATAATACTATTCATTATGTAGGATATACACATATCTCACTGGACTGGGCTTCACCAAAACTGAAGTAAATGGAAAAAACTACTAGATTGTGGTAGATGGAAAATCATTCATTCTATTCATGTATGTAGATGACTTGATACTAGAAAGGGATGAGAAGTTGATCCAATTTTGCAAGGAGTACCTTCAAAGAGAGTTTTAGATGAAGGACATGGTCTTGATGCACTACTTCCTTGGTTTGGGTGTGTGGCCAGGATATGGATAGTTTTTTGTGGGTCAGGGGAAGTATATCTTTCAGATACTTTAGAGATTCCATATGTACGAATGCAACCTAATGGACACTCCTCTTGCTACCAGTTGGAGGAAGGAGGATTCTTCTACAAGAGAGGCAGTACATGGTACCATCTACTGATAATTGGTGTGGTCCTTGTTGTATATGGTGAACACAAGGCCCAAGATATGTTATGTAGTTAATAATTTGAGTTAGTTTATGGTGAAGCCTACCAAGCTTCACGAGAAAGTATTAAAACATGTGCTTAGATGCCTCAAGGGCACAACATATTTTTGTCTATGGTACATGAAGACTTATAGTGTGAAGCTAAAAGGATTCAGTGATGCAGATTGAGGAGGGAGTTCATCAGAGAAGAAGAGCACTTCAGGAGTTATCTTCAATGTTGGGTTAGCACTATTTCCTAGAGTTATCTTCAATGTTGGGTTAGCACTATTTCCTAGTACAACATGAAATGAAGATTTGTATCACTCAACCTAGCAAAGGCCAAATATATGTCTCCTAGCCAAGCAACATGTGAAGCCATTTGGATGAGGAAAATTTTTGTTAGTCTTTTCAATTAGGTGATGGATCCTACTGTGATACCATAGTTGTATTGTAGTTTCCAAAATGATTAAACATATTATCTCTAAAGTGACTAAACATGGATGGCATGGAAGGTAGTGGTGACATATTTGAAGCATTTTGTTCTTATAATTGAATGTCTCTGAATTTGATTCCAAATTTAATTAAAGTTTTCGTATGGAAAAACTTGTAATAAGGAGTATGAAGAGCCCCTATTGTTTTGAAAATTAATGGAGTTAGAAATTTATAGATATAGAATTTAAAATATTGAGACAAAATAATAATTTTGATTGTAAAAATAAGTATAAGAAAAACAATATAACACTTTAAGATATATATAATAAAAATAAGATATAGGTACAAAAGAAAATATTAATTTAAATAAATTAAAGAAAATAAAGTATAAGATAAGACATCAAAAATAATAAAAACAGAGAATATGGTAGAATATTGGCCTTGTATTAATATTAATAATATAAAAGTTGTGTGGAATTCCTCATAAAACTATAATTATATAACTGTGAGAATAACTTAATCATATTTTGTTTATTATAATAAATAAAAATAATTTATACTACAAACAAATATAATTTAAAAATTCCAACTATGTTCTCTCTATTTAAATATAACAAAGAAAAATATAATATATTTACCTTTATTTAAATAATTAAATTATATAATATATTATATAAAGAGATTTATCCTTGGGTAATTGGAATGAAAAATTTTTATTCTTCTATACTCATGTTTAATTTCCCTATATTTATATATAACATATGTTTTATATTTTTTTGTTTTTTATGTGAGAAATTGCTAATATTTTCAATTATTTTTATATTAAATCAGCATTTGGGATGAGTGAAAATAAAACCACCACAAAAAAAATTGTGTTGCAAGAGAACTTTTGGAATAAGGTAAAATGTATATACAATGTTGGTATATTTACAAATTTCACTCAAGTTTATACAAAACATTAAATTAGTAGTGACACTATTATATATTAAAAAATATAAATAATGTTTTAGAGTACCATTTCTCTTGACAATGATAAATGTTAGATATAATTATAATTTTAACTAAATTGAAATCCAATGGAATTGGAATTTCCTTATAGTATTTTATATTATAAATATATTATATTTTAATAGGTTTAAATAATATTTACTATATTTTCAATATAATAATTATGTTTTAATTAGTATTAAATTCTCAAAAAAATCTATATTTATATAATAAGTAAATATAAAAATCTTAAAAAAAATAATAATAAAACTTTAATATCCATAATTATCATGTAAAAAATAAGAAATTAAATGCATATGTAGAATTTTAACATTTTTCCATAATTAAATTTTACCATAGAATCTTTGAACATCTTTGTCAAACTGGATCGTAAAAAAAAAAGACATAAAATGCATATGTAAAATTTTAACATCTTCCAATCATTAAATTTTACCATGGAATCTTTTAACATCTTTGTAAAATTGAATCGTTGTTTTGGTTTGAATGGAAAAGTGGCTAAGGAGTATTATTGTTGTAGTATTAAAAATACAATTAAAGATAATGGTGTGGTTAGTTGATAAAATAACTCGCTAGAACATTAATTTATAGATTTTAACGATTAATGATGTGGTTGATTGTTTACGCTTTCATGTTTAATACATGTAGTAAAAGTTGTTTACATCCATAACTATAAATTAAGTATTACTATGTTTTTTATTTAAATAATATTTAAGTAAGTTTTATTTGTGAATAGCGTTAATTGAAATAAATATATTAAAAATATGGTATAAAATAGGAAATTTGTAAATAAATGAACAAAAAAATTTTACATTAAGTATATTTGAAAATGATTCTTATATTATTATAAAAATGTAAAATTTAAATTTAATTTTTATATCAGACTTTTTTTTTCTAATTTTGGTTTTCTTGAAGTTGAAGCTCATAAATCCAAATTAATTGGGGATGTTCAATTCCTATTCCTAAGATCTAAGAAACATGGGGAACTGTAATATCTCTACCGTAATAACTCAGTGTAAATTAAGCAGTTATGAAATAGTTATGAAAATGATTCTTGGTATTCAGAAACCGAATGAGAAACGAAAGGAATAGGTGAGCGACGCAACGAAAGGAATAGGTGAGCGAGGCTTACAGTTTTTTTGGAGGTTCTCATAAGGGGAATGTTTGAACTATTAATACTATTTTTTTTTTAAGCACCGAATGACTTTAATGCCATTTTAGTTAGCAAAGATTTCTCAATTTTTTTATCAGAATTGGGTCAGTTCGGTGATAACTCCTACATTTCCAGTTAGTGTTTGATCTCTAAGGTTTCTCAGATGTTAAATATATTTGGTTCGATCTACTCTGTTCTGAGAGAAAATGAAAGTCTTCGGGCTTATGAAGTTTGGTTTGAATTTAGGAATTTGAGATATATAAGCATTGCCTATGTTCTCCATACCATGGAATTTGGGGTTTCTCCTTAAGGTTTTAGTGTTTCATGGTTTTGAGAGTTAAAATCTCAAAAATATTTGATGGGAAGAGGTCTTCCGGAGATTTTAGGAATGCAAAACATGGAGGGCGATGTGCAAAGCAGCTGGAGTCTCCACAGCAACAAAGAAATTTGTGTCTCCACAGCTGGAGGTTCTAGAGAGGGTCGGCAGTGGAACTTATTCAAATGTGTATAGAGGGCAGAGAAAGGAGGATGCTTGTCATATCCCCGTCAGATAAAATAAAAACAACACCATAATTTTTTTTTTATTGCAAGTACATCGAATTACCTTCACAATATTAACGAAGCACCCTTCCATTGAACCATGTGGCAATAACTATATTTCACTTTATGTTTGAAAAGGTTTTGTTATACAAATATATATATTAATTCGCATTTTGGGAAAACTAAGGTATTGGTTGTAATACATGTGTTATTATTTAAGCAGTCGTATCAACGACGCTTCACAAAGGTATTGATATGGATATTTACCGTTTTATCAGTTCGTACTTTGACTAATAAATAAGTTGCAATAATTGAGATTGTCCCGAATCAAAACCTTGGGATCCATTACGGTACTGATATTTAATATGATTTTATTATTGATGGTCTACATGATTCATATCTGATGTTTCTGAATCGCGAATCGGGATTGCACTCTATGGAGGCTAGTTCCCCGACCTTTCCGGTCACCTTTCACGGCTCGTCGGTTTTACGGCCTCCACTTGGCGCATAGAGGTGCAGATGGCCAGCCTCCACCTGTGCGGCCAGGCTACCTCATTACTCCAACTACCCGACCGAGGTATAGCCTTAATGGCGGAGGCACGACGCATTCCAAATTTCAGATTGGCGGTCATTCACCCTTGTCATCCGACGGTAGGAGTGGAATGGCCCGGATCAATGGTCGTCGATACTCCACTTGGCATTTATCAGTATATGGGTATATTATATGGGATGTTTCCTTTTTACTTCCAGATTTTTCGACCGAGACTGCTCTCGGCTCTGGTGAAAACATGCCGAAGCGCCGAGCTCCATCACTACATATCTTCATGCATGGTAAAGCTCCCCCCCCCCTCAATCATCAGATTAAGGTCGTTACTCTGTCAAGGTTATATGTTTTCTTTTCTCTGTTTCACTTTACTCATGATAGTCGTTTATTCATCGCCTCGCTGCTTACTTTTTTTACATTTTTTTTTGCTTTTCAGGTGAAGGTTTTTGGCCTTGGCTTCCGCGTGCAACCAGGACTTGCACGACCAAACTCTTTCTCAGGTGAGCAATGCTATTCTCTGAGCGTCTTTCTTCTGAACTGACATGGTTCCACGCATGTCTAAGCCTTTCTATGTCAACAGGCTATCCGCCTTCGTCTTGGTTTAGAGGGTTATTCCAGATGTTTAGAGTATATGCTTGGTGAACTTCGCAAGCACTCCATTTTGGTTTCCTTGCTAGAATCTTCACGGCAAGGAACCCGAGTTCCGCCGCGCAGTTCCTTTTCTTATGGAACCTTCGTGGAAAGTCATGCCGACCTTTAAATCAGAGATTAAGTCTATTTGGGGCCGAGGGACATCCCTACGGTTATCCCCTGTAAAGTTTTTAATTTACAAATATCATCCTTTACATTTCATCTATTGTATTAACTGTTATTCGAAGATTATACTTATCAGGGATTTATAAGGTCGTCGGGTCTTTGCACTTGTTTCCTATTTAACGGCTTGCATAAATATTAGTTCTTATGTTCTCGTTCATTCTGCTATCTAGAGGTTATATGTGAAAGTGAATATCGTATTTTTTTGTTAACTGAAATGTACATGGTGCTTTTAATTTCTTTATTTTAAAGAGAAAAGTCGCCTTCGACTGTAACCTTTGTCGACAGGCTCGCTCTTAATTAACTTATTATGTTGTTCCTGCATGGTTACTCAGGTTATATTTTCGTGGTAGGTGTTACCTAAGGTGCCGACCACACAGAGGCCCTTCTCCATTCCTCGAGTACCTCTCTATGAGGTCCCATATTCGATTCGAGTGGGGAGGGTTACGTCCTCTGATAGTTTCCTTTTGAAATTATTTCCACGCCAGCACGGTCCTACTATCTTTAAATTCATAGATGGTAGTTTCGTAATGTTTAAGTTACTCTATAGTTGATATACCCCAAGTATGCATATATCTAGTCTCGCTTTAATACGTTTTGCTTTGTCGGTTATAATAACGCCTGAAATATTATTTATTTATTTTTTTGTTTGCATCCACTCAGGTTACAGTTTAATGTAAGCAAAAACTTACCGCTCTTTATACTGTCTGTGTTGTACTATCTCAGCCATTTCCGCCAAGTCTTCAATTTATAATTGATATTTCGATGGCATACAGCCTGTTAAAGTTCCTTTTCATTTCATACTTTAAATTTTATAAAATAGAAAAATATCATGTACTATTATCATGACAGCAAGTATTTCCTTTCTAACTGCAATGAACTTATTTCAAGATCGTGAAATTCTCAGTTGTTTCATACCTGAATCAGGGAAAACCTCTTAATGCGCTTGTCTACCACCCGACCTTAGGAGGGTCCTCCTCAACCTTCCACCCCCAAGCACTCTTGTAGAACTTATGATGTCTTGCAAGTCCTCTGTTGTATCAGAGTTACGCTATCTGGTCCTCACCAGACGTAGCGGTTTCAGAGAGACTTCCATCCCTCACAAGCGCTATCTGGTCCTTACCAGACGTAGCAACTTTTTTAGGCTTCCCAGAGTAATTCTTTTCTTTTTCTTTCTGCTATCTGGTCCTCACCAGACATAGCAACCTCCTTTTGTAGGAGTCTCAACTATCTCCAGAGGTAGTTAGGTTTTCCCTCTACTTGGACAGATGTCATATTCTTTAATATATATATATATATATATATTTTTAAATGCATTTTATATTTCTTTCTCTCATGAAGAAACTATGTCCATTTCCAGTTGCTCTCTTGCAACCCTATTCCATGAAATCACTTAGCAATTTAACTACATGATTAGTTAAACAATCATAATATCATAACCACACAATTCACCAGCATACATTATGGTTACTATTTTAAATTTACTGTCTTTTACTTGAAAAACATTATCCATTTTTACCAGGGGCGTTACATCTCCCCCTCCTGAAATTCAACATCGTCCCGATGTTTTTCACCCAGAAAAAGTTCAGGGTAAGCTTCTTTCATATTCTGCTCATCTTCCTAGGTAGCTTCATCCGTTCCGAAGTGCTGCCACTGCACTTTAACCTGGATGATGGCTCGTTTCTGTAGCACGACCCTTCTCTGATCTGATATGCTCATTAGTTCGACCAGAAACTCTCCTTCTGGTTCCACCTGAAACACACAATATTTTGATCAGTCTTATTCTTATCATCAACTTTATTTTGTGCTATTCTAGGCACAGTCTTACCTGGATGTCTTGCCAACTAATTATGTGTTTACGATCATGGATGTGTTTCTTTAATACTGACACATGGAACACGTTGTGAACTCTAATGTGGCTGGGTAGGGCTAGTTGGTAAGCCACTGGCCCAATTCTAGCCAGAATCTGGAAGGGTCCACAAAAGCAGGGTGCTAATTTAGCACAACCACTCCATTGCAATGTGCTTTTCTTTGCCCGAATTCTTACATATACATGCTCTCCTACTTGAAATTCCTTAAAATTTCTTTTCCGATTTGCATAACCTTTTTGCGTGTCTTGGGCCACTTTTAAGTTGGCCCACACTTTCTTAACCATTTTCTCCATTTCCTTTAGCATTTCTAGTCCCAACACAAGTTTATCTTCAGGCCCACCCCAACTGGATGGTGTATGACACTTCTGTCCATAAAGTACTTCAAATGGACTCATCTGCAAGGATGCATGATATCCATTGTTATAAGCGAATTCTACCAAATGTAAATATTCTTCCCGTCGATTTGGTTGTTGCATCACGTAAGATCTCAACATGTCTTCCACTGCTTGGTTTACTCGCTCTGTTTGTCCGTCGGTTTGCGGATGATAAGCGGTACTGAAGTTTAGTTGGGTTCCCAAACCTTCAAATAAAGTTTTCCAGAAAGTTGATGTGAACTTAACATCACGATCAGATATTATGGTTTTGGGTAGGCCATGGAGCCTAAAGATGTTCTGCATAAAAATATTTGTTATTTGTGCTGCCCTGTATGTGGACTGTACTAGAATGAAGTGAGCCGACTTGCTGAGTTTATCCACCACAACCATGATGGAGTCATTGCTTTTCTTGGACTTAGGTAACTCAGTGATGAAATCCATGGTGATAGTTTCCCATTTCCATTCAGGTATAGGTAAAGGTTGTAACAGTCCTGCAGGGTGTTGATGTTTGGCCTTAACTTGCTGACATACAATACATCGTGCTAGATAGTCCATTACATATTTTTTCATTCCCGGCCAATAGCATTCTTTCCGAAGGGTAGTAATGAGCTTTTGGTACACTGGGTGTCCTGCATAGGGACTCTTATGATACTCATCCAAGATCTTTTTCTTGACTTCAGCGTGATTGGGTATGTATATTCTTTGTTTGTAATATAATATACCCGTAGTCTTTAACTCATAACCTTGTTGCCTTAAGTGACTGGTCACATCTTGTACTTGTTGTTTCTTTTGCTGGTACTCCTGGTCTTGTTTAGCAGCTTGCTTGATTTCTTCATGGAGAGTAGACCATCCTTTGCTGGTAGAAATTTCATACAAAAAATGCATTTTTTGGCTTAACGCATCAACCACCTGATTTTCCTTCCCTTTCAGGTGCTTAATCTCAAAATCAAATCCACTCAAGAAGTCCACCCATCGAGCTTGCCTCGCATTTAAAGTAGGTTGGTTAAAGTAGCTGGTCAAGCTGCGATGATCTTTCATCAACACAAATTTCTTTCCTAAGAGGTAGTGACGCCACATCTTTAGTGCATGCACAATAGCGGTTAATTCTAAATCATATGCTGAATACTTCTGTTTGTGTTCTTTCAACTTCCTAGATTCGTAAGTGATCAATTTTCCTTCTTGCATTAACACACCTCCTACACCCTCTTTACTTGCATCAGTGCAGACCAAATAATCCTTTTCCGGATCTGCGATACTCAACACTGGGGCAGTTTTGAGCAAATGTTTAAGCTGCTCAAAACTTTGTTGGCATTCTGCAGTCCATTTAAAAATTCTTCCCTTTTTTTGTAAGGAGGTAATGGGGTAGGCAACCCGTGAAAATCCTTCCACAAATCGCCTATAATATCCTGCCAATCCCATGAACAACCTTATATCCGCCACGTCCTTTGGTATCAGCCATTCCATTATGGTTCTGATCTTTTTAGGATCCACTGCAATGCCTTCCTTGGCCATGATGTGTCCTAGATACTGGATATGTTCCTTATAAAAATCGCATTTTCTATACTTAGCGTATAGCTGATGTTCCCGAAGTGTTTGCAGCACCAGCCTAAGATGCTCCTCATGCTGCTGAATATTTCGGGAATATATTAATATGTCATCAATAAAGATTAATACAAACTTATCCAAATATTTATGGAACACACTATTCATCAAACACATAAATGTTGCAGGTGCATTGGTCAGCCAAAATGGCAGTACCACAAACTCGTAATGTCCGTAACGGGTTCGAAAAGCAGTTTTAGCTATATCCTGCTCCTGAATTCTAATTTGGTGGTACCCGGATCTGAAATCAATTTTTGAGAATACCGTGGCACCTTTCACTTGATCAAATAGCTCGTCCATTCGGGGCAGTGGATATTTATTCTTGACTATTATTTTATTCAGCTGTCGATAATCTATGCACATACAAAAAGTTCCGTCCCTTTTCCTGACAAACAATACAGGGGCTCCCCATGGTGATACACTAGGACGGATGTACTTCTTGTCCAATAACTCTTGTAATTGCATCTTTAATTCTGTTAATTCTGGTACACTCATCCGATATGGTGCTCAAGACACCAGGGCTGCACCGGGTACTAATTCTATTGTGAAATCCAAATTCCTTTTAGGTGGCAGCCTTGGTATTTCCTCAGGAAACACGTCCGAAAGCTCACGCACCACCAGTATATCGTCCACGATACTCCCTTTATCCTTTGCACTGGTGATTCCCACTTGAACTGCATAAATTTGACACTTTTTCCTGATGCATTTAGCTAGTTGTGAAGCAGCAATTGGCCGAATTTGCACAGGCTTAAGAATACCTTGAATTTCTTGTTTATTTCCCAATTCATCCTGATAGGATATCGTTTTTGTTTTGCAATTTATAACCGACCACCGCTTCTCCAACCAATCCGTTCCGATCAGTATATCATATGATCCGAGAGGAAGTATATTCAAATCTGTGGTCATGGTTTGACCAACGATTATTAATGGGTTGTTGCTGACCTTGGCCAGCACCCGCCTTTTAGCCCCTATGGCTAGTTGGACTAACCATGGGTTTTTAAATTTAGCAATTTGCAAATTACAGTTTTCCACAATCTTGGGACTAACATAACTCAATGTAGCACCTGGGTCAACTAAAACAGAAACAGTTCTATCAAAAATCTTACCTTCGAACTCTATCATTGTTGGATGATAACCAGCCTGTCGGTCTTCAAGAGCTACATTTATTCTTGGTAGTGACCGAGCCATGTCTCTAACTGTTGAGGCTTCATAAACTTGAGACAGCTGATCACTACTTTTCCGATGAGGGCAATTCTTAATATAATGCGGTCCGCCACACCCCCAACACTGTACTGGCGGCCTGGCTGTTCCCTCATTATCAACTCTGCCCAACGATTCACTGTTTTTGGAGTCGTTAGGTGCCTTAAATCTGAGCTGATTTCTGGGTTGGTTCCTGTCGCTGGAACCCTTTGTAAATCCTTTACTAAAATTGCCACAAGTTCCTTTGTTCCCCATTGTTATTCTATTGTTCTTTTTATCCACCCAACGCTTCCCAGCACTTTCCCCTTTTTGGTTATTCTGCTGAAAACATATTCTGGCTTTCCGTATTGCTTCGTCCATGGATTTCGGATTGTAAAATTCAATCCTCTCATGCATTGTCTGAGGAAGACTGCTAACAAACCATTGCACTTTTGCCTTTTTTCCCGAATATATGGTACATAGCGGAGCAGAGATGTAAATTTTGCGACGAATTCGTCCATGGTCTGCTGTCCAAGTCGCAGGTCATGGAATTCTCTGGCCTTTTCATCGTAAAATCGTTCGGTCAGATACTTTTCTTTAAAATATCTTTGAAAAATCTCCTATGTGATGTCTTGCTCATTCACTCCCTACACCATCTTAACTTCCTCCCACCATAGCATTGCTTTGGCCTGCAACTGAAAGATGGCTAACCGTGCCTTGCGATGCTGGTCATATTCATAAACCTGAAAGTATTTGTTCATATTAATTAACCAGGCTTCTGCGGCCTCTTCGGATTCCCCATCAAAATGACGCGGTTTGATCTTCCGAAATTCTCCCTGTAACTCGGTTCGTTGTCTTTTGAAGGTTTGATGTTCCGAGGCATTGTCAGACTTTTCTCCTCGAATCTCTGCCCTTCCTTCGTTTACTTCTTGATCAGTGTGGTGTCCCTGTTCCTCCGATACGCGTGTTTGTTCTGAGCTGGGATGGGGTTGGTGCTCGTTCTGTTTATCTGATAAACTTTTCAGGATCCTTTCCTGTTCCATAGTTAATCTGGCGTTGTCCTCGTGCAGTCGAGCCGTTTCGTTTTTCAATTCCTGTACTGTCTCCAAGATAGTCAAATTGGTGTTGCATGCCTCTTCCCCCAGTTGTACCCAAATTTCCGGGTTTCCCTAAGGAGGAGTGACATTGTCCACATTCCTGTGAGGTGTGCTGCTTGTTCTCCTCATACTCTACTATCACCTGGATAGAAATTTAGTATATTTCACAGATAGATACTCCATTCATAATTCAATTACTCTTATTTACTTAAAAAAAAATATCAATATCTCTATTGCAGTAGCCCAAAGTCACAATGTTGCAACCTGGGCTCTGATACCACTTGTCATATCCCCATTAGATAAAATAAAAAACAACACCATAAACTTTTTTTTATTGCAAGTACATCGAATTACCTTCACAGTATTAACGAATCACCCTTCCATTGAACCATGTGGCAATAACTATATTTCACTTTATGTTTGAAAAGGTTTTGTTATACAAATATATATATTAATTCGCATTCTGGGAAAACTAAGGTATTGGTTGTAATACATGTGTTATTATTTAAGCAGTCGTATCAACGACGCCTCACAAAGGTATTGATATGGATATTTACCGTTTTATCATTTCGTACTTTGACTAATAAATAAGTTGCAATAACTAAGATTGTCCCGAATCAAAACCTTGGGATCCATTACGGTACTGATATTTAATATGATTTTATTATTGACGGTTTACATGATCCATAACATGATTCATATCTGCTGTTTCTGAATCGTGAATCGGGATTGCACTCTATGGAGGCTAGTTCCCCGACCTTTCCGGTCACCTTTCACGGCTCGTCGGTTTTACGGCCTCCACTTGGCGCATAGAGGTGCAGATGGCCAGCCTCAACCCACGCGGCTAGGCTTCCTCATTACTCCGACTACCCAACCAAGGTATAGCCTTAATGGCGGAGGCACGGCGCATTCCAAATTTCAGATTGGCGGTCATTCACCCTTGTCATTCGACGGTAGGAGTGGAATGGCCCGGATCAACGGTCGTCGATCCTCCACTTGGCATTTATCAGTATATGGGTATATTATACGGGATGTTTCCTTTTTACTTCCAGATTTTTCGACCGAGACTGCTCTCGGCTCTGGTGAAAACATGCCGAAGAGCCGAGCTCCATCACTGCATGTCTTCATGCATGGTAAAGCTCCGCCCCCCTCGATCATCAGATTAAGGTAGTTACTCTGTCAAGGTTATATGTTTTCTTTTCTCTTTTTTTCTTTACTCATGATAGTCGTTTATTCATCACCTCGCTGCTTACTTTTTTTACATTTTTCTTTGCTTTTCAAGTGAAGGTTTTTGGCCATGGCTTCCGCGTGCAACCAGGACTTGCGCGACTAAACTCTTTCTTAGGTGAGCAATGCTATTCTCTGAGCGTCTTTCTTCTAAATCGACATGGTTCCACGCATGTCTAAGCCTTTCTATGTCAACAGGCTGTCCGCCTTCATCTTGGTTTAGAGCGTTATTCCAGATGTTCAGAGTATATGCTTGGTGAACTTCGCAAGCACTCCATTTTGGTTTCCTTGCTAGAATCTTCACGGCAAGGAACCCGAGTTCCGCCGCGTAGTTCCTTTTCTTATGGAACCTTCCTGGAAAGTCATGTTGACCTTTAATTCAGAGATTAAGTTTATTTGGGGCTGAGGGACATCCCTACAGTTATCCCCTGTAAAGTTTTTGATGTACAAATATCATCCTTTACATTTCATCTGATGTATTAACTGTTATTCGAAGATTATATTTTTCAGGGATTTATAAGGCCGTTGGGTCTTTGCACTTGTTTCCTATTTAACGGCTTGCATAAATATTAGTTCTTTTGTTCTCGTTCTTTCTGCGATCTGGAGGTTATATGTGAAAGTGAATATCGTATTTTTTTGTTAACTGAAATGTACATGGTGCTTTTACTTTCTTTATTTTAAAGAGAAAAGCTGCCTTTGACTGTAACCCTTGTCGACAGGCTCGCTCTTAATTAACTCATTATGTTGTTCTTGCATGGTTACTCAGGTTATATTTTCGTGGTAGGTGTTACCTAAGGTGCCGACCACATAGAGGCCCTTCTCCATTCCTCGAGTACCTCTCTATGAGGTCCCATATTCGATTCGAGTGGGGAGGGTTACGTCCTCTGATAGTTTCCTTTTGAAATTATTTCCACGCCAGCACGGGCCTGCTATCTTTAAATTCATAGATGGTAGTTTCATAATGTTTCAGTTACTCTATACTTGATATTGCCCAAGCATGCATATATCTAGTCTCACTTTAATACGTTTTGCTTTGTCAGTTATAATAACGCCTGAAATATTATTTATTTATTTTTTTGTTCGCATTCACTCAGGTTACAGTTTAATGTAAGTAAAAACTTACCGCTCTTTATACTGTCTGTATTGTACTATCTCAGCCATTTCCGCCAAGTCTTCAATTTATAATTAATATTTCGATGGCATACAGCCTGTTAAAGTTCCTTTTCATTTCATACTTTAACTTTTATAAAATAGCAAAATATCATGTACTGTTATCATGACAACAAGTATTTCTTTTCTAACTGCAATGAACTTATTTGAAGATCGTGAAATTCTCAGTTGTTTCATACCTGAATCAGGGCAAACCTCTTAATGCGCTTGTCTACCGCCCGACCTTAGGAGGGTCCTCCTCGACCTTCCACCCCCAAGCACTCTTGCAGAACTTATGCTGTCTTGCAAGTCCTCTGTTGTATCAGAGTTACGCTATCTGGTCCTCACCAGGCGTAGTGGTTTCAGAGAGACTTCCATCCCTCACAAGCGCTATCTAGTCCTTACCAGACGTAGCAAATTTTTCTGGCTTCCCAGAGTAATTCTTTTCTTTTTCTTTCTGCTATCTGGTCCTCACCAGACATAGCAACCTCCTTTTGTAGGAGTCTCGACCGTCTCCAGAGGTAGTTAGGTTTTCCCTCTACTTGGACAGATGTCATATTCTTTAATAATATATATATATATATATAGATATATATATATATATATAATATTATATATATATAATATATATTTAAATGCATTTATATTTCTTTCTCTCATGAAAAAAAACTATGTTCATTTCCAGTTTCTCTCTTGCAACCCTATTCCATGAAATCACTTAGCAATTTAACTACATGATTAGTTAAACAATCATAATATCATAACCACACAATTCACCAGCATACATTATGGTTACTATTTTAAATTTATTGTCTTTTACTTGAAAAACATTATCCATTTTTACCAGGGGCGTTACAATGGTCTAACAGTAGCCCTTAAGGAGGTGCATGACTATCAAAGCTCTTGGAGAGAGATTGAGGTGTTGTAGAGGCTTTGTCGATGCCCCAATGTTGTGAGGCTCTATAAGTGGTTTTGGAGAGAAAATGAAGGCACAGTTCTGGTTTTGGAGTTTCTGACTTCCGATCTCTATTGTGTCATTAAGTCTGCTAAGAGTAAGGGGGAAATTGGTATTCCCGAGGCCGAGGTTAAGGTCTGCATGATATAGATCTTGTAATTGGCATGGCAGTCAACCAGCCCTTGCATGTGGCAATGTGCCTTTACTAACTAGATCCTTGATTATGATTCTTCGCAGGAGCTCAACATTCGTAATGGCGACCAGTTCTTGAAGAACATGAAATAAATGTGTGGACACAAAAGCTAAGTATATGTAGTTTTCCTTTTTAGAAAATTACATTTGAATCTTGTGTGCTAAATGCTTTGTGATTCTAGCTAACTTTCGATGTTTGGAATATGCATTACATGCATGATAGAATTAACTAATGATGTGCTTCTAGGCACATAGATAATCATTTCTATATTTTTCTTTTTGGAAAAGTGTGCATATTTTAAGATCACTTTTACGAGAAATCTCTTGAAAAACAAAAATAGAGGTTCTCTCCTTCAAAGACACATAAGAATAGTGTACATACAAGATCAAGATTCTATACATGTTTCATTAGAAAAGATTACGTGCATTGAAGTAAAAGTAATGGTGTTAGGAAAAACACATGTTGCATGCACATAAGGGTAGCTATTGTGACTTTGGAAATATGATTTTGTGTGTACATAGGGAAAGTGATTATGGTACCTTTATTGAAAATAATAATCTCTTGAAAAGGTTGTCTTGTTAGATGAGTTGTGTCGCTTTCTTGATTTTGATGGATAAAAGGGTAAGTTAACCTTGTTAATGTATCTTGATTTTTATGCATAAGGATGGATATCTATAATAATTTCTTGAAAGGGAAGCATGATAAACCTTCAGATAGGAAGATAGAGAAACGAGGTTATAATGACTTCCTTTAAGAAAGAATTATGTAATTGTTTACATGAAATGTTGATGGAATTCTAGAAAAGGTAATATGTGTTGCATACATTAAAGGAGGGCTCTTATGATAAGCTATTGGATGCGCAAAGAATAGTCATTGTGTTCTAGAGATATGTTCTTTGTATGGCTAGAAGAACTATTGGGCCTTATTTCTTTAGGAAAATGATATGTGATTACTGTTATGCTCACATAACTATTATATTAGCTTCTTGTTGAATGAGATTTGTATGCACATGATATTTGTGTTAGCTTTCTTTAGAAAGGATATATATTCGCATGCAGGAAAATACTACAGGTTGTGTGAGAATGCTTTATATATTTGCATGCATCAAAAGTAATAGCTAAGGGACTAGTTCTTTTGATAAAGTTTATGTGAATTTTCATGCTAGAAGATTATAACTAATGTTTTAGTTAGTCCCTTCAAAGGAATGCCTTAGTGTTTTTCCCTTTAAGAATATGTGCTTATGCGTATGGAGATGCTAGTTAATATGATTATTTATAAATGTAATCATGATGTCAATGTTGATAATGATAACATGGTAGGTCAAGTTGGATTACTTGTGCAAGGCATAGATTATATTTAACATTGTGGCAGGAAAAGGATTAATGGTCCATGCAGATGAGTATGAGTTGCGGTATCATACATTGCTAGAACAATCATGCCACATGGAACGTTGCATGTGGCAGAATGTAAGTAAAGGGTTTCATGGAAACTGTATTAGCTTTTAGCTAGTTATGTGGCAACTTAATGATAATTCATTGTAATAATTTTATAACAATGGTTAAGGGATGGAATCCCTTATAAGCCATTGAAAGAGGGGTGAAAGCCCTCACAAGCTTTTAATAATAAGATTAAAAGTTTGCTAGTTTTCACCCTATGGGGTTTCGAGGGTATATCGGTGTTCAATGGTGTAATTGCCCTTTGTGTCAGTTTGATGATGTTGAATCCTTGATGATGATGGCTCTTTATTTGATGGGATAATCATAATGTCCAATTATGTGATTAATTAATATGGTTAAGGAAATCATGAAATGGATGCAAGGATTCATGAGACAGTTTATGTTATTACACTACCACAGTGGTGGTTAATGGTTATGCAACTTACTGTCTTTTATTGCAATTTACTTGATGTACTAATGTACATTATATCTAATGGTTAATGAGGAATTGTGGATTTTTGAATTGGATAATTACTTATGGGTAATTTGTATAAACAAAATTCTAACTCCCTGCTTTTACATGTGAGGTTACCGGGGTATGTTACAAGTGGTATCAGAGCTAAAGGTTGTAGCACTGGCGCCTTTGGAAATTGGTAAGTGGAAAAGAAATTAAGGTACGCCACCAGTGGGCATTAACTTAGGTATGAGTTTAACAATATACATATTGAATTATGTTGTACACTACTTCTGACATGATATGTGTGATTCATGTTATAACTGCTTAGCGTAGTAAGTAATAAAGTTTGTTGCATAAATATGTTCATGACATTGGATTCTTGATGAGGAAAAAGACAAAAAAACTTTTGTCGCACTTAAGAACAATATTGAACATTCATTGAGGAAAGTGACAATCAACTACCAACTTGTGATTTGCAAATATGGCAATAATAATGATGCATTTATTGAACAAGTTTGAAGTT
This sequence comes from Pinus taeda, assembly GCA_000404065.3. NCBI lineage: Eukaryota > Viridiplantae > Streptophyta > Pinopsida > Pinales > Pinaceae > Pinus > Pinus taeda. The sequence goes on along the minus strand of APFE031035033.1, from coordinate 54,647 downwards.
ACAATGAACGAAATTTAATGAGTTAATGCATGAATATAAATTATGGGGAACATCCTTGAATAGGATGACAAGTTGTTTTAAAAGGACATTAGAAGAACCCCTTTACAGATTGAAAATATGCAATGAGTCAAGTAGCGAGACTTGATTGTAATAACTAATTTTTTATTAAGTTTTGCCATGGTTTCATTAAGATGATTGGTAGTTGTGATTGGTTAGTGTTGTATGACTAACTAATAGCACTTATGTGAGTGAATTGAATTTGATTTAGGCTTATCACAATTTGCAAACATGTGATTACGGTAGTTACTTCTTCTATCAGTTTGTTGATGGCAATACATTGTGGGAAATTGGAAATGTTTAGATTGTTACCTCAACTATCATTGGCATTTTCACAATAACAAATATTTGCATATACCTTTATGAATGATAGTATTGTGCCGCAAAATAAAAAGATTTGGGAAGTGAATACTTGTTAAATGATGCATATGTATAACTAACGTTGCTGATGGGATTAAGTAGTGGTAGCTTAATGGCAACAAGAAAAAACTCGTCACGTAAAATGTTGCAATGAGAATTGCAATCATAAATGAGAAAGAATAATGTTATATGATATGCATGAATTGTGTTATTTGGAAATTCTAAATGCATACAACATGTATGATAGATATGTTTCCCATCAATCTAGATGCTGAGGACCCATGTTGAGGGTTAAGTGTAAATGCATGGTTGTTTTGTTAATGATAATGTTCATTTGATTTATTGTGTAAATTACTTTGGGAAAGAGTAATAAAAGAGAAATTTAACATGCTAGACAGTTGCAGCTAGTTGTGAAAGGCTAGAATACCTTGGGTTTATGGCAGTTACCTACCCAGAGGGGTTGATGGTACTCGTCTGCCCAGATTTGGGTTGATGGCAGTTACTTGCCCAGAGGGGTTGATGGTACTTGTCTTCCCGGATTTGGGTTGATGGCAGTTTCCTGACCAAAGGGGTTGATGGTACTTGCCTGCCCGAATTTCCTCTCCTTAGAGATAAATGCTCTCAGTAAGGGAAAAAATCCATGTTAGACCTGGTAAGGTATCTATCAAAGAAACTGTCTGGATGTGAAAATGACTTGATTTGATTGTGGAAACTAGTTCCTAGGGGTTGGGAGTTCTTTAGCCTATGGTGGTTCTCATAGCTAAAGAAATTAACTAATCAACTATATGATATGTTAAAAATGAATTCTATATATAGTTGTGTAAAATATGTTATGCACATTTAATAGGAAATGAGCTTAGTGCTCAATAAGGAGTTATTGGAAATTTTAATTCCTTTATTGCGTTACTAATCTTGTGAACGTCTTAGTAGGGGCTAAGACAATTTTTTTACTTGATGTTGTGATTGACTATTTTGATGATTAAAGAGCTAGGTGCTCTTTTGGTACTTTTAGAAGTACTTTCTGGATGTCTTTCGTGAGAGTTAATTCAGTGTGCATGTGGAGTAGTGATGAGGTCTTTATGTACTTGTAAAAGTATTGTGATTTAAAAATCATCTAACATTGCACAATTGATTGATAGTTAAAAGTATTTCATTTGACTCACAATATTATGACTAATGCGATTGAATTTGTTTGTCACATATTATAGGATTACTTACCATGGAGGGTTGATGGGTTGACCAACCACTATTAAAATGCTTACGTGAAAGTGCTCATGATTTTCAAGAGTAGATGGTAAGTAATGGTAAGTTGACATAGAGATTTGTTTTTTATGAATTTGAATAAGGGTCAAGTAATGGAAATTAGAAATTGCATATTTTTTGCAATTATAAATGCTTATAACTATTGATCTTTCTTATGGATAACATTACAATGTTTGTTTATTGTCATTTCTTGGAATGAAATCTTTGATTTTAAGAGGAAGGATCACTTTTTGTGTGGTTTAGATGGTTATATCATGAGTAAAATCTAAGGTTCCAACGAGAGATGAACACTGAGGACGGTGTTCTTGTTAAGTGGGGGAGTATGTAATATCTCTACAGTAATAACTCAGTGTAAATTAAACAATTATGAAATAGTTAAGAGTTAGTTACGAAACTGATTCTTGGTATTCGGAAACTAAATGAGAAACAAAGGGAATAAGCGAGAAAGGCTTACAGTTTTTTTGGACGTTCTCATAAGGGGAATGTTTGAACTGTTAATACTATTGTTTTTTTTAAGCACCGAATGAATTTAATGCCATTTTAGTTAGCAAAGATTTCTCAATTTGTTTATTTGAATTGGGTCGGTTCGGTGATAACTCCTGCATTTCCTGTTCGTGTTTCATCTATAAGGTTGCTCAGATGTTAAATATATTTGATTCAATCTACTCTGTTCTGAGAGCAAATGAAAGTCTCCAGGCTTATGAAGTTTGGTTTGAATTGAGGAATTTGGGATATATAAACACTGGCCATGTTCTTCATACCATGGAATTGGGGGTTTCTCCTTAAAGTTTTAGTGTTTCAAGGTTTTGAGAGTTAAAATCTCGAAAAGATTTGATGGGAACAGGTCCTCTGAAGATTTGAGGAATGAAAAACATGGAGGGAAATGTGCAAAGCGGCTGGAGTCTCCACGGTAACAAAGAAATTTGTACCGTTATGAGGATTTAGAGAGGGTCGGCAGTGGAACTTATTCGATTGTGTATAGAGGGAAGAGAAAGGAGGATGGTCTAATAGTAGCCCTTAAGGAGGTGCATGAATATCAAAGCTCTTGGAGAGATATTGAGGCGCTACAGAGGCTTCGTGGATGCCCCAATGTTGTGAGGCTCTATGAGTGGTTTTAGAGAGAAGATGAAGGTGCAGTTTTGGTTTTGGAGTTTCTGCCTTCCGGTCTCTATTGTGTCATTAAGTATGCTAAGAGTAAGGGAGAAAATGGTATTCCCGAGGACGAGGTTAAGGCCTGGATGATACAGATCTTGCAATTGGAATTCTAGAAAAGGGAATATGTGTTGCATACATTAAAGGAGGGCTCTTATGATAAGCTATTGGATGCGCAAAGAATAGTCCTTGTGTTCTAGAGATATGTTCTTTGTATGGCTATGTTGATGCCTCGAAAATCGTTGCACCAACATTGGGGGAAACCACCCGGTCCGGACCTTAGTGCAGCTCCTTTTCCATTTGGTGTAGTGGCTCCGACTGGGGATAATGGGACCAG
>APFE031035033.1:0-49669 GCA_000404065.3 Pinus taeda | reverse complement strand
AGACTTTTTCCCCATCATGTTTTGAGTTCTCTAGTAGAAACTTATCCTGCAACAGAGATTTAGATCCGGCGTAACACAGAGATAATAGAGAGACTCAGAGATGATATTCGAATGTAAAGATTATCGTTGATATATCTGGCTTTTATTGAACGGCGGGGAGACAATCTTTATGCAAATCTTAGGGCAGGGATTCATTATGTAACCGTATAGGGTCTGTCACCTTTATAAATGCCCATTACTCCGAATTTGATTCGTAAATCTCTTAAGGCGAGTAGAGGACGTATGGGCGGCCGGGTATGAGTGATTATGCCTTAATTACCAATAAATTGGCCTTCCAATCACTTAACTGGCTTTTCATCGAAAAATGTGCTTTTACCGCATCGCAAGGAAAGAGGGGCGCGAATGGCTTCAACAATGGTTTGGATATCGCTTATCGCCGATTGCGATATCGCCGATGGCTTTATCGCCAAAACTTTATTTGCGCCTTATGTTTTTCTTTAAATGAAATAAAGTTTTGATATCAATTTTATTTTCTAAGAGGGACCCATTCCATATTCTAATGTTTTTTTGAAAAAGCTATTTATGAAATGGGGGGTTGTTTTGCAAGGCACAACAGGCTAGAAGAACTATTGGGCCTTATTTCTTTAGGAAAATGATATGTGATTATTGTTATGCTCACATAACCATTATCTTAGCTTCTTGTTGAATGAGTTGTGTATGCACATGAGATTTGTGTTAGCTTTCTTTAGAAAGGATATATATTCGCATGAAGGAAAAGACTATAGGCTATGTGAGAATGCTTTATATATTTGCATGCATCAAAAGTAATAGCTAAGGGACTAGTTCTTTGATAAAGTTTATGTGAATTTTCATGCTAGAAGATTATAACTGATGTTTTAGTTAGTCCCTTCAAAGGAATGCCTTAGTGTTTTTCCCTTTAACAATATGTGCTTATGCGTAGGGAGATGCTAGTTAATATGATTATTTATAAATGTAATCATGATATCAATGTTGATAATGATAACATGATAGGTAAAGTTGGATAACTTGCGCAAGGCATAGATTATATTTAATGTTCTGGCAGGAAAAGGATTAATGTTCCACGTAGATGAGTATGATTTGCGGTATCGTACATTGCTAGAACAATCATGCCACAAGGAACGTTGCATGTGGCAGTATGTAAGTAAAGGGTTTCATGGAAACTGTATTAGCTTTTAGCTAGTTGTGTGACAACTTAATGATAATTCATTGTAATAATTTTATAAAAATGGTTAAAGGATGGAATCCCCTATAAGCCATTGAGTGAGGGGTGAAAACCCTCACAAGCATTTCATAATAAAATTAAACGCTTGCTGGTTTTCTATGGGGTTTCGAGGGTATATCGATGTTCAATGGTGTGATTGCCTTTTGTGTTATTTTGATGATGTTGAATCCTTGATGATGATGGTTCTTTATTTGATGGGATAATCATAATGTCCAAGTATGTGATTAATTAATATGGTTAAGGAAATCATTAAATGGATGCAAGGATTCATGAGACAGTTTATGTTATTACACTACCACAGTGGTGGTTAACGCTTATGCAACCTATTGTCTTTTATTGCAATTTACTTGATGTAATAATGTACATTATATCTAATTGTTAATGAGGAATTTTGGATTTTTGAATTGGATAATTACTTGTGGGTAATTTGTATAAAAAATTTCTAACTCCCTGCTTTTACATGTGAGGTTAGCGGGGTATGTTATAGGAACAAAGGTAATGAGTTTTGGAAATGCCTAGAGCAGTCATAATGCAATTTTTAGAAGTTAGCGTTGTGACATGTAATGATTTCTTGTCATTAACTAAATAATCTAGTTAAATGTTTTTCGGTTCTTTTGTATTTTCAAACACTAGGATAATTGTAATGTCCCTAGAAAAATTGTCAATATCTTTATTTTACCACAGTAAGAAACAAACTAGATAATTATTGTTATTATTTGTTTGAGTTGAATAATATTGTTAATTATTGAAAATAGAAAATGACTTGAGTAATAGTAGATCTTGTAACTTCTCATAGGAAGAATTTGGAAAAGGCAGTTGCCGGAAAAACCCTAACTACCTCCCCTAGTTGTGAAATGCTCCAAAGAAAAGGGAGTGAAGGGAGGAAAAACCATGCTGAAATGTCAAACAGTAAGGGGGAAATTGCTAAGTCTCGTGATGACCAGATAGCATAAGCACTGAGTGTGAAAACTTGCAGAAGACAGAGGTCTTGTGAGCAAGCTTGGGGGGAGATTTGGTCCTGAAGACAAATCTCATGGAGGGGTGGTTGAAAAGAAGTAGATAACAAACGCGACCTCTAGCATTGAGTTCTCTTCTTCTTAGAAACTTAGGTAAGTAGTGCCCTTTTAAACCAATCTGTTGCACAGCTATATTATGTGTCTTTAATTATGAGTGCAAAAGAAGGAGCCCTTAACTCCGAAAAGATATTTGGAAAATATTAATAGTAGGGTTATAATCTATACAAAACTAGTTACTTTAAACACTGGAAATCAATAACAGTACGGTATTAACTGTTCAGCACTGGTCATTTTATTTGTTGTAAAACAATAACAATAGGGATTATTGTCTGTTCAGAACTGGTTAATTTATTTTCTGGATGACACTAACTGTAGGAGTATTAACTGAGTAGAACTAGTTACTTTATTTGCTAGAAAATTAATTGTAGAGAAATTAGTGTTTGTACTGAACTAGTTAATAATCTCTTAGTTAAACTGTGTAAATTTAAGAACTGAGAATAAAATTTGACTAACACCCAAGTTCCTAGTCAAGAAGAGAAAGAATATTGAAAATACTAGTGCCTCGAAAGAGGAAAAAGATTAATTTCATGGGTTAGGCAACACAGGGTTAAGCCCCAGAAAGCTTAAGCAAGTTCAAATAAGAAGATGAGGCTGATGTAATAGAGAAATATAAGTGTATTTACACAAAAACCGAATTGGGCAGCATCATTAAAGGCGAAGACTGCTAAATAATGGTAAAAAAACTCTATAAGACCCTTCATGGAACCTTGTACAAGAACAAAACCCTATAGTGATATAACATCTATAGAGTTATGTTCTCGATTAGGTAATTAAAGCTTCATGATACAAAATTGAAACGAAGAGATCTAGTTACTATGTTCTGCAGAAGTAAAATTCCAACCATATTTGAACTCAGAGCCACATTATCAGAAAAAGAATTAGACATTTAAAGAAAGTGGGACAGTGTTCACACAGAATATTTAACCCAAATAAAACTCTACAGAACTAACTGAGCAAAAGGCTAGCATTGATATCTTGAAAACGATCATAATTATTCACATAACAATCGAAAAATCATAGTTACATTTCAAAAGAAACCCGCATCGATTTGGCATAAAGAAAACTTAAATGTCTTCAGTTCCAAAAGGTCTATTATTACAAGAAGTATTAGGTCAATAGTAGAACCTAAACCTAAAATAATTACACAGGTGCAGCCTTAGTTACAGGGCCCGCAGCTAACTATAACCCTCAGCTAGACACGGGAAAATATGCATACAACTATTAAATAATAGAAAACAACTACAAGAAAAAGAATTAACAAGTGGCTTGGCAAAAGTATTCCATTTAGCTTCAGAACTGAAACACCAGAACTAGTACAACTTTGGAGAAATGATGCAAATAGCCACAAATTAATCCTAAGTGTTCCTCTACTATCAACAAGCACCAGGGCCGCCAATAAAGCTTACCAGGAGACCCTCGAGCATTGGAGACAGGAAGGGAAATCACAAAACTCCATTGACAATAGCTTGAAGCCCTCAGACCATCTTCCATTATACCTATAGTAGAATGCATGGAAAATTGCATCAAAAATTAGGGCCGGTTATCAAACGACAGCTAAACAAATGCAGAAAAACGTAACCAAGAAATAAAAATACTCCCATGAACAACTTACTAGGTGTTAAACATTCCATGAAGTAAAACTCCACAGCTCTGCGCCTAAGTTCTTTCAACCGCATTGAAAACCAAGGTCTGTAGGCTGAACAAGCCAGCGAGAGGATAAGGAGAGCTAGAACAGGTGCCAAGGAGTGAGGGAGAAAAATGAGGTGTAACTCCAACAAACAAGGTTGAGTAGCCTTCTGGAAAGTGCTTAGCCTTAGGATCGAGAACCCAAATCCTCCACCATCGATGCGATGAGAAACCCAAGGTGTCCAGTTGTGGAAGGACGAGCCTGTCGTGCCATGTTATCATGACCAAGCAGGAAATAAATGCCAAAACAAGTGGAAAGTTTAACTGGAATGTGAACTAGCATGTGTACTTGGTAGAATTAATGCCAAATAAATGAGACTGTCAGCGAACAGTGGATAGGATTTCCCTATTGCACGGGTTCATAATGTAGCCCAATTATTGGTGACTTTAACTTGAGAAAAAATTAATTATTCATATGTTATATTCATGCCCATGAAATATTGCTATGGTAAATGAATTGTTACTATGTTGAAACTTTTTTTTATTTTTGTTTTTTATTATAATATGTATGATGTGGAGATATGACAATAATACATATGCCTTAGGGTTTTTAGTGAGGTTAGTGCATGAATTCACTATAGGATGGAATTGTACTCTTTCCTACCATAACGTTGTCATAGGAGACAACATGTAAATTCCAAAATAACTACAAAATTTCTTCAGTGATGGATCAACTTGAAGGGACAAAGGAATAACACAACAAATAGCCTCATGTGAGGAATTGGGGACCCAATATTCTAACACAAACAAAAAAACCATATTCATTGTTTTCCAATGTCAGTTGTAGACACCAAATACGGGGTCAAATCCCAATGAATTGGTGAATATATCCTATTTATCTAGGATAATTTCTTAATGGGGAAGCTCATGGGGATTTTACTCATGGAGAGAGACCTAAAATGTTGGATTCATAATAGATGAAAAAAAAAGTAATACCAACCTAGAAATCAAAGGAAAATGGTTCTTCATAACCATATCAAGACACTCAGAAAACAAAATAAGGGCCTTTGAGAATGGGACACAATTATTCAAATTTATAGGTTTGTATCTATGTTTATAGACATAGAAGTTCAACATAAAAATAATCATTGTATAGTAGCTCTAATATTGGAAAGGATCTTCTCTTTTCCAAGTGCATTCTAGGAAGAAGAAACTTTAGAATGAATATGTATTTCACTAACATAATTTTTCAATGTGTTAAAAGCTACAAAACATGCGAGATATATCTCTTATGAGAGGATATACATGTAAATGAACCTTTCTAAGCATATGCCAACATTAATATATATTTTCTAACTTGACATGATATTGATGTAAGAAAATTCCTAGATGGAATCTTGGCTTCTCATGAGGTAATTGATTCCAAACATAGAGTAGTAATTTAAGTGTGCTCATTAAATTAGATTTATACAAGGTGTTTGATAGGTTTAATTAGTTCTTAATTCCCTAGAACTTAATTTCTTTTAGTTTTTTTAATTCCTATGTCAATTCGAATAAACAATTAATCTCCTCTATCTTTTTCTCAATAATTCTCAATGGTTCCCTCACAACCAGGTTCTCCCCTCACATAGAATAATAAAAGGGGATCCCCTTCCCCTTTTATAGTTATTCCAAGTTTGGAGAAATTGGGGCACACCATCAAGGAAGTAGTCTTGATGATAAAAGTAAAGGCTTAAGGATCTGTGGGGAAGATTTTTTATTCTCCAACCAACAATTTTTAGATGATGACATGTTTATGAGAAACCCCTTTCTTAGGGAAGTGGTATACATTAGCTATGTTCTAGATGATTTTATGGAAGCCCCAAGTACTAGAAATAATAAATCCAAGTCCGAAATTTTATTATTAAAAACCCCACATATTGTGAAAATTCATGTCACCTTCTTGTTTTTTTACCAATGCTATTTTATTCCATCAAAATATAGTATCCCCTCTAGAGTAAAATCTCTCAAACTAGAACCTTGGTATGATTTTCTTACTAAATTCCTTATAAATCTTGCTAGTTGGAGCTGCCATTATCTTAGCATCTTACACCATTTGTGTCTTTTAATTATATCATCCAATCCCTTCCTATATATTTTCTTTTATCCATGGCTTGCCTCAAACCATCTGACACTCTACTCATAAACTCTAAATGGCCCTTCTATCACTTGGAGAAATAGAAGAAAATAATTGATATTTAGTAGCTTGTTGCAAATTATACCTTCCGAAGCTAGGGCTAGGAGATGTAGAGATACCTAGCACTATTCTTGGGATTAAAAAAATGTTTGAATTCTATTGGATATCCATATTCCAATCGTAAATAATGTTAATACTATGATGCGGGATGTTTCAATATGTTTAATTAGGTGCATTCGCCAACATGCCTTATAATGCATGCCTCACGTATGGAGTTTAGTTAGATTTACAAGAAAACCACCAACCCACCTCCTGATTGTTTTGCGCTACAATTGAAGCTTTTCCCTTATGATCTACTTGAAGCCTAGTGTATCAATGAAAAATGTGACGAATTGCATTTGGCAACTACACTTTAACCATTTTGAGGTTATTGGAAAATAATATAAGATCTTATTAGCCCATGTATGCATACTTTCAACTCCATGGAAGGAAATTTTCACTTGAAAGATAGTTGATGGAGTAGTTTATTTGTTGTGGCTATGTCCATGTGACATTTTTTGGTTAATACCCTTATTCATTGATCATCTCTATTCTATTTCACCTCCATGTGTTTTATTTTGACATTGTTCTACTTATTATTAGACTTCGTGCACAATGTTTCATGGGTTATTCAAAATGGTAGCGTTGAATGGGTTCTCTTATGGTAGAGCTCATGGTTTCACTCTATTTGAAGATTTTTTTGCACAACTATGGTATATAAGTATATACACATAATCATCCTTTTGTTTGTGCTCAAACATTTTAAGTGAAGAGTCGTGCAATTGAAATTCTATTGCAAGTGATGAACCAATGTCATTGAATAACCACAAGATTTCAAATAATTCCCCAAGATAAATAGATTTTGATGAAGGGAGTCTCCCCATTGATACACCATTTTAGAGGATAGATATGACGATTATTTTCACCTATTTTGGAGTTAGAGACTACCAATATCCCACCTAATAACTTCCTATGCTTAAAATACACCTAAGGGAATTATTAGTTGGTCAATAATGTACAAAAACAATTTTCCCCTGTGCATGTACCTATACACCTTTGAATTTAACCCATTATTCCATATTGTGAGCTTTTATTTTCTTTATGTGACTAAGTACATCTCCATAGCAAAAGAACCCAAATTTTAATATCTATACTTAGTGAAGTGCACCACTATATCAATGTGGGTAATGGAAAAATGTTTGTCACTTGTTGGCTTGGGATGAATTGCTTGTTTGACATGTAGAGCTATAAGTTTCCAAGGTCCTAGTTTGACTATATTTATTTTATTTAACTCATGATGGCTTTGTAGTCATTCCATATCTAAAATATATAATGTTGATATTATGAATTTAATTTCCTTTCATGACATCACTCCTATTCTCACATGCTCATTTTGTTGTCCTGAATGTATTAGTTGTCTCATGGGTTTTACACTATAATAGATTAAATGGTGGTCTCATATTAACCCAACCTCCAAGGTCTCATTATAAATATGGGCTTACAAATTTCTCCTTTTCCCAAAATCAGTAAAAATAAACCTTGGATCTCACCATCGTGTCCAACACATCAATATATTTTTTGCGATATGAATTTTACCTTGATCTAACTCCTCCATAAAAAATTATTCCCATTTAATGTCTGAGCCCTTTAAGCTTTCCACATCAACATGGATCATCCATGTGATTCCCCCACAACACACCCACCTCATGCAAGGCCCACCATGGTCCTCGCCATGTTACAAAGCCATAAGAGCATAAAGGGCCATATCATAGAGCTACAACAACATAGCACCATTTGTTGGAGTTACCCTATTCAATTTTCTTGTTGGAGATTTCCTTACTAGAACTATGTAATATTTTTGATATGTTGAATGTTTCAAATGGTAACTCCATCCATCGTCAGGGACCAAAGAGTCTTCCCATGACACATTGCTAATATATTTTTTCTATAATGGAGACAACTTATATTACACACCTTTTCTCTACTGTATTGGTACTATTAAGTTCATGACCTACTTAGGAATCGCTCCCTGAGGTTTCCTCCCATGTCATCCAAAGTCCTAGGACTCATTTAATCTTGGACCTCCGTATAAACCAAAACTTTCTTGTTTAGTGACAGGACAAGACATTTTATCTTGAGCTCTGTGAGTAATGTCATTACAATCAGAAAATGATACCCTCAACTTTCCTCCAGGGTGCAATGGAAATTTTTGGCAGTAGGCAATGGAAATTTTCCCATCCCTTGTCCTCCATCAATGGCACCCAATTTTCTGTGAAGTAAAATTGCAAAGTTGGTGGGGCATGACATGAATATACGTGATAGATAACGCAAATTTTCCCATTGTGTGCTCCTGTAAATTCACGAATTTTTTACCAATGATTCCAAGTCTTCCATCTTCTGGAGGAACTCATCCATTCCATAGAAGGTAAATATATCGAACAATAAATATATATTCTTTAGTCTCCAAGGCTCTAATTCTTTAACAATATTAATAAATATGCACCTTGAGTGTAAGCCTGATGCTCAAAAACAACCAGCTTTAGAGTTTTAAGGATCGATTGATCACAAAGCAATTATAGATGAACAAAAATGCTTGTTATCATTAATATAAGAGGGATACATTTATCAATGCCACAATAATTCCTTAGGTATTAAACATACATAGAGAAGAAAAATAAAAAGATATGTATGACCCACAATAAGCATTACCAAATTCGTTGATGTAGTGTGTCTCATACACATTGACCACAAAATTCCAGTAGTCCATACATAACTGTTATCCATATTAGTCATGCTAATAATTGATAAAATTCTTCACACAATTACATTAAACTATCTAATTTGACAACCATACATATTAGGTAAGTGTGTGTGTATTCAAAAGTTTATCAGCAATCGATAGGTATCTACAATTCCTTTCCAAATCACAAAATTACTCACACAATTAACTCATCAAAAGAAACTAGAAATAATATCATTCCTCCATAATTAATAATAACATATTGATTGCTATACCAAAACTAATACATTCAACATTCATAATCCAATAGAGGTCCAGGTAAATACACTTATTTATTTATCATATTGACTGACAATTATGGTAGGGACTTCAACTCTCCACCCAAGTATAGGCTAACTACATTACAATCTTTCTTGCGACTGACCACATCCAAGCTAGATTTATAGTTTGAGGAGGTAAATAACTAGGAGTTCTGTCACTAAAAACCATACAACATATGGTAAATCGTAGAGTGCATTTCTCAGGTGATTTTCCTATAGCCCCCTAGGAATGACACAATGATGACTATGTATATAGTATAACATTAACCACAAGGGTTCAAAAAAGGCCCAATGAGTTTTTTGATGGTATTGGAAATTCATCAACCAAGGGGGTCTCCTCAATGTGAAGTCCTAGTTAAACCTCACACCATTTGGTGTAGGATCCCCATCTAGAATACTTTCCTAGTTTCCATATATCTCAAAGATATGCTTTTGCTCTAACTCTCAGTACGGGAGAGGGATGGAATGGTGTCTTTGAAAAGAAAGGGAGGTGTGCTTTGTGATTGTGCAATTGCGTCTATTTCAAGGTTCTTAAAGGGTGGAGAAAAGTGAGCCTCTAAGTGAGAGGTAATACTACAACCCAGGAAGAGATACACATGAACCAAAAGGATCCATCTAACATCCAGCGAAATAGTCCACAACGAGTATGATGGTCATTACAACCAACAAACAATGAAGGATCTCTCTAGCATCATGTAGAATTGTCCACAAGGATTGGATGACAATAACAACCGTTACAGCATATTCTCAATAAGATAAGCACTACAATAACAAAAATAGTTCAACTATCTTAGTATATGTGAAAGAAAATATGAAATACAAAAGCCCATATAATAGGATTACAAAAATTTGTAGTTCATGCATGAAGAACGTGGTAGGCTTAGCATGCTTCTATTATTAAGAAAAAATTCGAAGGCAAATGTTTAAACTATACATCACTAGACCCAATAGTGGGACATTGGAGGTGCTCCTTGCTCCTGAAAAAACTAGCTGATCTCTCTAATGCCTTACGAGATGAGCCAAGGTGAAAATTCCATTACTCATATAATTAGGGGGTATATATAACCAAGGGGTTTTACTTTCCCATTGTGACTCTTTTACTACCCTCATGGCTGTTGAACTTCCTATGACTTTTCATCTTACATGACTCTCCATATTCATGTGTCTTTTGGACTTCCACTTTACAATACATTTGAATATAATGTACATCGTCCACAATAGTGATGTGGCATATGACCACTCATGGCATGACATGATGTGACACTGCTGACATGCACTGCTTGGTGATGTGGAAATGTCAAGTCACTGGTGCTATTGTGAATGATGTTTTCTTGAGAATACTCATGTCTTCCACCTCCTTATGGCTTGGTGATATGAATCTTCAATGATCTCAATTCTTGGGTTGTGGTTGCGAGTTGGTGTCATTATTCCTTGATAGATCAGCATGCATTTTAAGCTATAAGAATTAATTTTGCATGTCTTCCTCCTTCATCTCCTTCTTCATCATCCAGCGAGGTTCCTGTATCTGCAATTCACTCATGGTGAGAAGCAGGGAAAATTTTAGGGGCTAATATTCGCATATGGTCTAATTTTCCATGCTTTTTCCAAAAAACGATTCGCCAATTCCCATATTTTCCTAAAAATGGCTCGCTAAAATTTTATAAGAAAGAAATATTTTACTCTAAAAATCACTAAAATTTTATAAAGGCTAAATAAAATCATTAGAAGTTTGAATTAGTTTACTAAAATATAACCAAACATTTTATAGTTTGCATATTATGGATTAGTAAGATTCATCAAGGTTTATAATCTTCAAGATACATTTCCATCCTTAAAATTTTCACTTGTGAGAAGGCATCAACCCAAAAACCTCCTAGCCTAAGATGGTTCATTCTGGTCTAGGGAGTGAGTCGGAACTGAGTTACAAGTTGTGAAGGGAGGCTCACTAGATATGCATTGCAGAGTCCCAGTAGCCAGGACTAAGGCTTGAGGCCTAAAACTACACAATGCATAGTTCATATTGGGTTGAGGACAATCTCTACGCAAGGTTTGAGAGACAGTGGGTTAGGATGAGCGAAGAGACCCATGAGAGACACTTCTGTGCAGTTCTGGAGGTGAAGGGAGTATATTAGACTCAGGAAATATGTAGTGTAGCAGCCATCGAAGGCAGGAATTGTGCATTGCACAAATTCAAGGGCCAAGGTCACTTCTAGAGTATTGGGATTGCGCAGTGCACAATTCAGAAGGGCCAGGTTATGTCAAGTTGAAGGGTCAAGATTTCTCTTCAGAAATGACTAAGTGTTTGACGAGTGGGACTAATGTGTGAAGTGATAAAGCTTTGACAATGATCTAACACTTAGAATACTTGATGACTCAATAGCATATATCACCCATGACATATAAGTAATGCAACTTCCTATGTGTGACCACTCCATGACTAGTTATGAGAAGTATGACATCTAAGATATGCTTCATGATGACAGTGGGGAAACTTGTACGAGAATGCTCAAAACATTGTGAATGAGTCTAACAAGTGTTTATATTGTTAGGAAAACTCATAAACACAAATATGGGCCCTTGAAACCACCATAATAAGGTTATGTATAAGGTACGATTGCTAGCATGTGAAAATATGACATCTTGGCTATCTTGCAAAAGGGGGAAAAACACTTAGAGAAAAGAATGGAATGAATTTCATTGTTTTTTACCATAAATGTCATTGAAGGCATAATGATATGACAGTGATAAGTTTTCCTTTGTGCTACACTAAGAGGTGCATTTCAACTTCATGAAAGATGTGATTTTTTCTTCATACCTACCCTCCAAAGGGTTGTGAATCAGATGGAGTATTCATGCAGTCTTGATCTCTTATTTTTTACCATATTGCAGGGTTCCTTGGTTTCCTTATCTGATGATTATTTTTTCTCCTTGACTCTTGAAGTGTCATCTAGCATGTCCTTATTCTTCATCTCCTTCTTCGTCATATTGTCATAGCATGGTAGAATTCATGTATCTGCAATCCACTCATGATAAGATGACATCAGTTTGATAAACCCCTAGTCTAAGATGTTGCATGATAATCCATTAACTGAGCTCAAACTGGTACTAGGTCAAGGGGGAAGGCTCAACGGCTGGGTTGGACAGAGGGATAATATTACACAGTGCCCACAGATGGAAAAATTTGTGCAATGCTCAATAACGGAATAAAATTGTGTAGTTCAAGCATGGAGTGGAGACTATGAGATGGAGCCCTCAGAGGAAAAACTATAAGGATTTAGGAGGCAAGGGAGATGGGGAAAATGAGAATGTGCAATGTGCAACTTAGGGAGGCTTGAAGGATAGAACTATGCAGTTTCAAGAGGAAGTGAGGTCTGACTCAGGGAAAGGACAGTAGGAGAAGCATATGCGTAGTTTTGGGTGCCAAAGGAGGTTGGCCTTCTATAAATTTTGCAGTTCCAGTATACAAGGGAAAATATTGATTGTTGAATATGTGAAGTGTGCAGTTCAAGGAAAAATGGGAGACATAACTGCATAATTCTGGAGGTCAAGATCGAGAGTTGGGGTCAAGAATAATGCATAGCAACATCCCTGGAGGATAGGGATCATGCATTGCGTAGTTCCTGGAAACAAAGTCACAACTTAGCGGGTTGAGACTGTGTAGTGCACACTTCAGTGAGGGCTAGGTGAAGTTCAGTTGCTCGGTCAGGAAGATTTTCCAAAAATGGTTGTGTTAGATAGGTGTTGAAGTGAGATGAACCTCAACAGTGGTCACACACTTAGCACACTTTGATGACATGATAATATAGATAATCATAACATGTAATAAAAAACATCTCCCTCCGTGTGAATACCTAATGGTAAGATACGACAAGTGTAACACTCAAGGTACGCTTTAGAACGACCGTGATAACATTTTTGTGACAGTGGTAAAGACTTTGTGTATGGATGCAGAAAATTTTTACATGGTTGGGACAACTGATATACAGAAAGACTGACCTAATCAAACTACAATCAAACGTGCTAAAAGATGATGGTTAACAGAATGTGCAAAAGGAACCAAAGAACTACAAGAAAGCTCATGAAATGAGCTCTAGTGTTTACAACAACAATCTAAAAGACCAACGAAGGCCCCAAAATCTGTGTGTAAGAAAAAATATTGCAGGGCGTTGTAGGAGCTACAACACTTGGCAACACAATGGTAGAGCTCCAGCTTCTTTGCCTTGGTTTATTTCTCCCATGCAGGGCCTTGGTTCTTCAAGGAGTATTGATTCATCATGCAGATTACTTTGGGCTTCCCACTTAGACCATGAACATACATAGTCCCCTCTATACCTTCTTAGTTGAAAAAAACATAAGACTCAACATAATCACAATTTTTCTAGTTGGGAAGGGTAGAGAAACTCGTGAGCTTAAGATTTTCAAATTATAATTTTTCATCTCTGGTGTTTCCCCAGTGCTAGGAGGCCTTGACAGTACATTGGTGGAGTAACATAGGAATGCAAGCATTTATCGGCTTCCAACGATCGTGGAAAATACACTGATAGAGTTTCTTGCTTCACCTCTCTGCATAGGAAGCCTTTCTCTTCTTTTTCCTTTATTTATTTATTTAAAGAGGACTGTGCATTGGCACTTATCTATTTTTGGGAGGAAGAGGGATCCTGACTTATTGAGAGAAGAAGATTTTTTTCCTTCAGAGAAGCATATAAATACATCTTATTTAGGTTTACTCATTTATATTTTCCCCTTCTTTGTTTCTACTAGTTGGATAAGCTTGAGAACACAAAAGAAGAAAAAACCGGGTATAGGCATGAGGTTTCCGGACTAGACATGGGTTTGTCGTTGGACCAAAACTCTCCTTACATATGAATCATATTTTCTGTCGGAACTTGATTGGCCAAAACATGTAAACAACAAAAGGAATATATACAAAATGCTAGCCAAATGTTGAAGTCTCACAAGACTCCTTATATTTCAGCCACACACATACTAAGAAGCCACAACATGTCCAGGAACAACACTTATTCACATGATGAAAACAATAGGAGAAACTCAATAGCAAATAAAACAAGATCAAAAGAGAGAAAACAAACAACAAGGAAACAAAACTAGAAGATAAAAAAAATAAACTAAACCCAAGCATAATGCAAGATAGAAGTAAGAAAAACAAGAGAGACTAAAGACAATGAAAGGGATGGGTGTAGGAAGAAAACTAGAATGCAACAATCCTACTCATAAACTAATAGCTAGTAGGTCAGGGTCATGTGTAATGATATCTCCAGTGAAGCCAAAATAGTTGTTCCCCACCTTCATCCACAAAGATATGAACAATTAAAATGGATACAAAGTAATGTGCAATGGAAAAGATGAGATCTAGAAAAACTTGCATAGAGTTTTGAAGGTCTTGCCTGGAAAGATGTTTCACAGTCACTACATTCATCCAATTCACATTCTTTCCTTTCCTATGAATATCATATTTCAACAAACCTTAGAAGGTTCTCACTAATATATCTTCATCTACACCAAACACCTTAGCAAGCTCGAGTGGATATTGAAACTTGTTGTTCGTGATGGATCTTTCCAAGTAAGATTGTTCCAACCATTCAAAAATTGGATCGTGTAGTTCATGAAAACCCTCTTGAAATCTCTAAAAATATGTTTTTTTAATTAGAAACATGGGATTATGATGAGAACCTTACAGGGGAAAATAGATTTAATAATTTCAACATTCACATTGAGATAGTGAGGGTGAAGTGTTTCAACTACTCGACACAAATCTAAACAGTGAGATGTTACCCAATGAAGGTCGAGATATTTAAAACCACTTTCCTTGGATGTGTTAATGGGGAAATTATAAGTTGAATGATAGTCATCAAGGATAGAAAAATGCCTAGATGAGTTGATTGAAGCATCAAATTCCCAGTTTGCGATGAACAAAGATAAATCAATTCGAACAGTTTCACGGACATTTTGAAAAATTGAACCAAGTTCCTTATGAGCCAAATATGACAAACCATTTTCCTACAACTGGTGACAAATTATACAAGCATCATAGCCATAAAAATAGTTTAAAAATGATGCTAGCACCATAAATACATGAGACCAATTAGGGCATGTTGAATGGAGAAGAACTTGATTTGTGTGAGAACTTGTGCATTCATTATCACTCAAGAGGATTTCTAATGTGATGACAGGACAAGTTTGCAACTTAAAATTCTCAAGAAGACCCAAAAGGTCACCATTAAGATATGAAGTTGATAAGCATGATTCCTTCAGGAAAAGATAGTCCTTGGAATGATCAACCTTGTAATTCCATGACTCTATGAGAGATTCACTTCCCAACCGGAGTTTGATGCGAGAGATTTTCATGAATATGAATGAAGTCTAGCAGATTCTTGAATTTAGTTAGAAGTAAAATTTTGGAAATTGGAAAGATTACATCCAAAATACCAAACACCTTTGAGAAAGAGATTTACACTAAATGAAACAATGCAACAAGAAGGGTTTTTTGATAAAAACCAAATCCAAGTTAGTTCAGGGGGCTTACTAGAGTCACAAGATACTTCCATAACCATCAACAAAAGTTGAATTGCCTTGACTCCATGATAGGTCCTAGAACTTCCCAAGATTGTAGAACACATTTTGAAGCTTGAACCAGATCATGCATGCTTTGAGGATAGTTGTTATTGTTTATTTCTATACTTCTCACTAGATGGCAGCCATCTTTGTCATAGGTTCACTGGATTTTTCAACTTCAACAATTAGATTACTTAAGTGGAAATTCTCTTCTGATACAAAATTCAAAGATAAATGAATCAGACAAATTTCATAAGAAAGTTGTATTGAAGAGTTGTCTTCATGCAAGAAAAGAGATGAAAAGGGATGGGAAGGGTACTCTATGTTTTGATTATTTTCCATCTTACCATGGAAAAGCTCATTGCCCTATGATAACTCATCAGATGAATAAATTGAAGAGCATGGAGTATCTCTGTCGCAGGTAGGTGCATTGCAACTGGTATACCATAATGGATAGTTAGATGAAGAGGAAGTTTCAGTAAGAGCATCTTCTTTGGCCAAATCAGATTCTAGATGTAAATTAAAATCTTCAGGATAAACTGAAAGATTAGATGATGCATTTCGAAATACATCACAACATAAGTCAATAGATTCAGCATTATTGGAATGATTCTTTCCCAAGGCCATGGATTGATTGAAAGAATTGATTTCATTTGATTCACCACCGAGATTAGCAGATTGAGAATCATACAAGAATTGAAACTCATTATTCAAACATGGAAGTTTCTGAATAATAGAGGACGGATTTAAAGCCTTCACCTTCATTCTCTTCTACATGCGTACTATGACTACTTTGTACCTCATCACAATTTGGGTCAATAGCTTGAGAAACAAAAGAGTGTGAAAGACTAGCCAGTGGAATAGATTACTCAAGTGGATCATGGTACAAGGAGTCATCATTTGTAGATGATAGAGGATAGAAAAAACCAAGACCAACTTGGAGACTAGAGTTGTGCATGGTGACAACATCTTTCGAAATAGAGGATTTAGTCATCACCATATGCTTCATGAACCATTCTGTACTTTTCTCCATTGGATCCTCATCATGAGAAATAGAAGAAGAATGAGAAGATGGTTGGAGATTTGATTTTCATATTTATCAAAGAGATTCACCCCTATCAGAACTAGAAAAGGAGGAGGACAGAGAACAAAAGAACCAGTAAATTCCCCCTTTGAAATTAGAGCTGTCTCATGATCCATAAGAGTTATGGAAGCAAAAAAATCAAAGAATTTAGGTTCACCGTAAGAAGAGACAAGAACCAAGCGCTCAAAATCCTATTTCAAGAAATCCCAGTTTAGATGTTTCTTACGAATTCATAATAGAGGTGAAGGAATTGATTAGAAAAATCCTAAACTGATTCATCAAGCTTCATTATTAGAATATTGGTTCTTCCACAAACATCTCGGTAGTTATAACTATCAAAGTCTTCATGAATATTCTTGGAAAACTGGTCGAACATATGGATAGAAGCAATGGGTAGTTTATGGCACCATCCATTAACATGGCCTTTGAATGTGAAAGTGAGTAATCTAGCCATGACATCCTTGCAATGTATTCCATTAGAAAGACAAAGACAAACAACTTGAAACATATGTTCACAAACAATTGATTCACTCTCACCATCGAATTTAAATTCGAACATGTTATGAATAACTTTCGTAGGGATGGTAAAATTAATCCCTTTAGAAACAAATCATGGGATTATGATTTGGGGAAGAGCCATTTTGAATAAGATATTCAAACTAGGCTCAACGGACATAGCTTATTTCTTCGCCCTCCTTTTAGTGCCATTTTGTTCATGGCGCTAGAAATTCGTCAACTAAGAGGGTCTCCCAGATGTGATCTACCAACTAGACCTCACACTGTTTGGTGTAGGAGCCCCATATAGAATATTTGTTTGGTTTCCATATATCTCATAGATATACATTAGCTCTAACTCTCTGGATGGAAAAGGGATGGAATGGTGCCATCAAAAAGTAAGGGAGATTTTCCTAATGAGTGTGTAGTTACGGTCGTTTCAAGGTTCTTCTATTGCAAACGAGTGATAAAAGTGAGCATCTAAGTGAGAGGCAATAGTACAACTAAGGAAGAGGCACACATGAGCCAAAATTATTTGTCTAACATCTAGCATAATAGTCCATAGTGGTGTGATGGTCGTTACAACCAAAAAACAAGGAATGATCTGTCTAGTATCCCGCAAAATAGTCCATAAGGATGGGACAACAATAATAACCATTACAACACATTATCAATAAGATAATCGTTAAAGTAAGTGAAATAGTTCAACTATCTTAGTAAATGTGAAAGAAAACCTGAAATACAAACGTCCACAAAATAGTCTTCCAAACATTCATAGTCTAGGCATTAAGAATGTGTTGACTTTAATAGGATTCTATTCTTAAGCAAAATCCAAGACACATGTTTACAATGTACATCACTAGCCCTAATAGTGGGACATTGGAGCAACTCCTTGCTCCTAAAAAAACAAGTTTATCTCTCTAATGCCTTGCGAGAGGAACCAAGGTGAAAATTCCATTTCTCATTCAATGAGGGGGTATATCTAACCAAGGGGTGATGATTCCCCTTTGAGACTCTTTCACTACCCTCATGACTATTCAACATCCTATGAATTTTTAACTCACATGAATCTCCATATTCATGTGTGTCCTTTGGAGTTCCACTTTCCAATACATTTGAATATAATGGACATGGTCCACAATAGTGATGTGGTATATGACCACTCATGAAATGACGTGACATGACATTGCTGACATGGACTGCTTGGTGATGTGGAAATGGAAATTCACTGTTGCTACTCTGAATTATTTCTTCTTGAGAATACTCTTGTCTTCCACCTCCTTATGGCATGGTGACAAGAATCTTTAATGATCTCAATTCTTGGGTTGTGGTCGCAAGTTGGTGTCCTTTTGCCTTGATAGATCAACTTGCATGCTCAACTAAAAGAATGTCTTTTTCATGTCTTCCTCCTTCATCACGGCACCAAGTTATTGTATCTGCAATTGACTCATGAGAAGATGACATCAACCTAAAAACCTCCGAGCCTAAGATGGTGCATTATGGTCCACACACTGAGCCAATGCTAAGTTACGAGTTCGGAAGGGAGGCTCAGTTACAACGCATTGCATAGTCCCAATAGCCAGGGCTAAGGCCTGAGGCCTATAACTACACAATACATAGTTCAGGCTCGACTGAGGGATAGTCTTTGTGTAGTTTTGAGAGACACCAAGTTAGCATTAGGGGAATGACCCCTCGGAGAATCTTTAGCATAGTTCTAGAGGTGAAACGGGGATCTTTGGCTTAAGAATTATGCGTTGCAGTAGCCTTGGGAGAAAGGAATTGCACAATGCATAGATTCAAGGGCGATGGTCACTGCTAGAGGATCGATACTATACAGTGTGAAGTCTAGACAGGTCGAGTTAAGTCAAAGTAAAGGGTCAAGAAGCCTCTTTGGAAATAACTATGTGTTTCACCAATGGGACATATGTGTGAAGTGATAAGGCTTTGACATTGATATAACACTTATAATACTTTATGACTCAACAACACAGATCACCCATGACATATAAAGAATACAACTTCATGTTTGTGACCACTCCAAGACCAGTTATGACAAGTGCGGCATCTAAGATATGCTTCATGACAACCGTGATGACACTTGTGTGACAACACTCAAAAACTGGTGAATGAGTGTGATAGGTATTTATATGGTTAGGAAAAATTATAATCACAAATATTTTCCCTTGAAACCACTAGGATGAGCTTATGCATAAGGTGCAACAGTCAACGTGTGAAAAGACAACGTCTTTCCTATCTTACAAAAGGGAGAAAAACACTTAGAGAAAGCATGTGGAATGACTTTCATTTATTGCGACCATACATGTCGTTGAAGACATAATGATATGATGGTTATAAGTTGTCCTTCCTTCTACACTAAGAGGTGGATTTCAAATTCATGAAATATGTTCTTTGTTCTTTGTACTTACCCTCCAAAGGGTTGTGAATCAGATGGAGTGTTCATGTGGTCCTGATCTCTAATATTATATCATATCATATGGTTCCTTGGTATCGTTATCTATTGATTATATTTCATCCTCGGCTTCTTAAGTTACATCCAGCATGCCCTCCTTCTTCATCTCCTTCATCATATTTCCATAACATGGTAGAATTCCTGTATCTGCAATCCACTCATGACAAGATGACATCAACTTGAGAAACCCCTACCATCTCATTTTGCATGATAATACATTGAATGAGCTAGAATTGGAAGTAGGACAAGGGGGAAGGCTCAGTGACTGGGTTGGACTGAGGGATAAGATTGTTTTGTGCACACTGATGGAATTTTTTTGAGTGCAGACTAAGGGAAAACATTTGCGTAGTTCAAGCATGCAGTTGAGGCTATGAGATGGGGCCCTAAAAGCTATGGAGATTCAGGAGGCAAGCGAGACTGGGCAACTGAGAGTATGAAACGCACATATCAGGGAGGCTTGAAGGACATAACTACCTAGTTTCACGAGGCAGTGAGGCACGGTTGAGGGAAAGGAAATTGGGAGAATCATTTTCACAATTTTGGGTGCCAAGGGAGGTTGGGCTTCTCTGCATTGTGCAGTTCCAATAGACAAGGGAAAATATTAAGGGTTGAGGATGCGAAGTGCGCAGTTAAAGGAAAACTGGGAGACATAACTGCACAATTCTGGAGGTCAATATCGAGAGTTGGGATAAGGCATTGTATAGAGAAATGGACCTAAAGGACATGGAATACACATTTTTCATGTTAATACTGAGTAGTGCGTAGTTCATTTGGGGCCTGATGAAGCTAAGTTGCTCGGTCAGGAAGATTTTCCAAGAATGATTAAGTGTGAGATAGGTGGTGGACTGAGATGAACCTTGACTGTGCTCACACACTTAGCATACTTTGAAAACAAACAACATAGATCATTGGAACATGTAAACACATAATTTCCCTATGTATGACTGCCTCATGACAAGATATGACAATTGTGACACTTAAGATAGCCTTTAAACTGAACGTGACGACACTTATGCGACAGTGCTCAAGACATTGTGTATGAATGTGACAAATGTTTACATGTTTGGAGAACTCATATGCACAAAAACTGACCTTCAAAACCAATAGAAAAGGCTCATAAGCATTGTACGACAGTAAAAAATGTCAAAATATGAAAATTAACCCAACATGCAAAAGGCTCCAAAGAACTGCGAGAAATATCATTAAATGAGCTCTAGCGTTTGCAACAGCGAAGTAAAAGACCAAGGAAGGCTCCAAAATTTAAGTGTAATCCAAAATTTTGGAGGGTGTTCCAACAACTACAACAGAGTTTCAGCTCAGTTTTGAGAGAAGTAATATATATATATATATAGATAGATAGACATAACTCAGCTAAAAATATATACGCCTTTGTTGAACCCCTATGATTCATGTTCCTAAGGGAGGTTTATCAACTAGATAAGTTACTCTAGGAGTAAAGATTCCTCATCCAAGAACTTTATATAATTACTGAGAAATTATCTGGTTCATTTATTAGCCCCCGGGCTCACCACTTAAGGGTTTATTTAACCTTTCAACTAATTCCTAGTTGTCTCATCACATCAAGTAGTTTATAAACCCAAACTAGTATTCCAACATTTTTTCATCCCCAAGTCAGGCCAATACTTAGGTGTTTATCAACTCTCTGAGAAAGTTCTTCACTAGATTATCAGATTTGGTTAGCACCTAGGTGTTTTGACTCCATTGAAATCTCTCTAGAAAATGAATTTATGGGCACATTCACAGGACTATGCAAACTCAAAAAATGCTCTTCCAATAGAATGTGGGATTTCATAGGTTATCTCTTCTCAAAATATTCACATCCACTTCACATTAATTCTTTGTGCTCACTTCTTTGGAGAAATTTCTCGTTATTTTTCTCAAAAATCATTCTTCCTTGTTCATGTACTATGTTATATGCTCCCTGGACAGAATTATGCATATTCCATAATCACTCTCCTCTTAACCCTTATCTCCCATCAGGTTTCTCCTCTCATATTCCATGTCTATTTACCATGACCATGGTTCAAAAATGACTATGAATGCATGGTCATCCTTTACTTAGGGAGCCCATTCCCTAAATTTTGTGCTTCACTAATAGTGTCATAAATCCATGAGGGATGTAGGTGGTGAAACAAATACAGTGACTTGGTTTTATTACCAACTCCTCCTCCTTAGTCCTATGAATCCTTATCCACTTCCCTTAGCGAGTCAATGTTATAATTCATAACAAAATCTACAGAAGGGATTAGTAAGAAGGTCTATCACACTTCTGTCGTTTGCTACTTAGTCACCTTTTATTCACTCAAAAACTACCACCTCTCATTTTTGTTCATATCATACTTTCATAATAATTCCATCTTCTCTGAATGCTTTGTATGACTCATTATTAGATTATGAATGAAATATATGGGAACTTGTACTTGACGAACCACAAAAAAAATTCCAAGGGTTTATTCTATTTGCTACATAACTATATTTTTCTCATTTTAGAGAAGTTATAGAAGTCCTCTTACCTATGCACATTAAATCGATTTTGGTATAGAACCTAGTATTTGTTTAGCTTTCATATACAAAGTGACGAGTGGAAATGAACTATTCAACTTGTTTGATATACTTTCATGATGAATCACATGATGAATATTTCTGAAATAACTCTATTTACCCCATTTATTTCATAATATTTTACTCACTCCACCTATGATACACTTGTTTCAAGGTACCTAAATTTTTATACTAGATAAGACCTATGCATGTTACTATTTAAAGTTTTTAGGCTTTACTTGTCATGTAATCGAAGTAGAAATTTCATAATAAGATTTTTCTCTCCTTTCAATAAATCAGTTTCTTTGGTATAGGCTCCAAAGGGAACATGTTATAATAAGGAAGAGTTCCAATCATGTTTTGGCATGAAGGAAAGAACGAGAGAATAAGATCTTATATTCACTTTTATGAAGAATATTGAGTTCAACCATTTAACTCAAACAGGGAATCTATATGTGTGTGTGTGTGTGTGTGTCCGTCTACCTAATCATCATGCATCACATAGATTTTATCTTTAGAAAACTCCCAGCACAATATAAATTGTTGAACCCCAAACACCACCATAGTAGCAACCACAATGGTATCATCTATGGGAGCCAAATTCCATCAAACCAACTTCCAAAATTTCTCGTTGACCATCCAATTCTAGGAAAGTTATCCCATGACCTATTATTGACCCACAAATTCCATATTCTATATCTCACATTGATCATAAACTCAAACAAGACCCTGTGATTTGCCCTAGACGTGTAGAAATAGAGAAGAACCTACAGTTTCCTCTCCTTCTGATATATATAGGCTACTTCATCTCACTAATATACCAACATACCTAGAAATGAAAACGAAGGAAGAAGATATATTTCTTTCTTGGACATGCACGAGAAAATGAATTCCACTAATTTAGACATGTATTAGTAGATATTTTGACTATGAATTTTATTGAATTGACGACTACTTATTTTTTCAAACTTTGATAAATACATGTTTTATGTCAGTGGTACATTTTTGGTAATGCTCGTATTTTGGGCATAAGGGAGAATATATTTTTGTCATACATTCTATTTTGAAATTGTTGATAAATCCTCAACATATTTCATATATATTTCTCATTAAAGGGCCCCATGTATGAATGCATTTATTATATCCATGTTATGTACTCTCCATTGAACAACCACTATAATATCTACATCCACTTCGATAATATCTATGTTGGATACTAGTGCAACAGTTTCCTCATAGTGAATTCTTTTAACATGACAAAATCCCTTATCTACCAAGTGAGCATTGTACTTTAAAATCATCCCATTAGCTACTATTTTATTTCTGAAATCTCACTTACATCTCAAAATATTCTTGTTCTGGCAAAAGGTACCAAATTCCAAGTGTTGTTTTATCAAGAGAGTATTCTCTCCTCATAACTTCTTTGCAAAGGTGATTCCCTTGATCATGTGCATATATTTGAGGTTACAATGCAAAAATAAAATAACAATGTATTGGATATGAAAGATACGTGATGGTTAGAACTTGTAGAGGCTCTAGAAAATTTGAACTAATTCTCGATGGGGCTAGAAGATGACCCACTAGATCAACCATTGCACAAAGTTTCTATTGTAGCCATTGACACCTCTACTCTAGACTTGCCAATTCTCGCTACTATTTTATGCAGGGGTCCAAACTAGAAGAAGAGTTATAAGTTCCCCTAATTAATCACATATCGCTATGTTGTCCATGATTAAACTATTAGAAATTGGGAGATGAGGAAAGGGCATGATTTTACATAATACAAATCACACACTATATATTTTATTGATCTCAATGGTTAGACATTTATAGTATATAGATAAATGACTACAACAAATCTAGATATCTAGTACAACTCACACATAAGAAAATGACTACTTCTAAATTAACACCTAGGGATTCATAAAGACAGCTCACAACAACCTAAAACACAGGGAAGCATTACTTCCAATACCCTCCCTTAATTATTTTATAGAAAACATTGATAATAGATATTACAACAACAATATAATATATGTCTTGCTAGTCTTCATCAACACTCACACACACTATAGAATCTCGCAAACACTGTTCTTTCTTCACCACCATATCTTCAAGATTTCACTTCACCTCCATTTAAAACATAATTGCGTCTGACCATCATTAATGAACTTTGTAAAATTGACACTTCTTGACTACCCCAAAGAATATCCTAGATATTGAATAACTCTATGGACATGCTTCCATCCTAGTAGTATGCATCGAAATACATGTTTATGGTTATATAGGTAAGTTGTCTATGTACTAAGCTTATCCAACAGTCCATCATACAATTGACCTTTTTTATGACCACACATACTCATAAAAATATCTTGTAATTGGTGCTCTTGAAGCCTGAATCACAACAAGACTCATCAGCATATAACAGAGTCACATAAACAAGTCAATGATGTGTTCTCTCGACACCAAAAAATATTGAGAACAATAGCTTGAAAGATGTTTTTTTGTTCATTAACTAATATATTACAATAAAACACATAATCAATAACATATTCATATGACCAATCTTCTACACATGACCCCAAAAAACAAAAACAATATTCTCCTGTGAAAAAATTTCAACCAGGGCATCTCGGTTGCTCTAAGATATTTGACACCATGGATAGTGAGATACATGTGGATGAAAAGTGCCTTTGTTGTAGAAATGACAACTCCTTTCCAAATGGAAATTAAAACTCCAAGCCCCTATGACACATCCAATGTGACAATTTCCATTTTAATTCAATGTTGGGAGGTCTACATAAAATTTGAGCATTGAACTCGTCATATTTCTCCATCGAATCTAGAAGAACTACATCATTTTCAATATATTGTCCCAATGCACTAGAAATAATTATTAATATTGTCGTAATGTTTCCATATGCTCCTTTTTATATGTAGATCTATTGTTGCATCCATCAGAAACATAAACAAATCGCTCCAAGTACTGAATTGGAGATCCACGAATAACATGGTTTAAAATTATTGCAGTTGTGAGCCTTATCCTTCAAGATTCTTAGTCACATATAGGATGGAAGAATTAAGAACGTTTCCAGGTCGAATTCTAGGCGCATTTCCACTCAGTGGGGTCTCAAAAAAATTGATTGTTCATGAGCATGTGATACGCTCCAACTGTGGACAAGCCCTTTGCCATGCAAGGAAGGAGAAGAGAGACTACAGGATAAAGACAAAGATTTTGCATCAAGATATTTCAAATTGGGCATATCTAACTCCTCTAATACATTTTTCTTCCAACTATGACATCCAAGTTTTCATCTGCCCTTTTGAGCACCTCCGAGCATTGTAAATGAAACTTCCCATTTTGTTGAGTTACCCATTGAACCTATTTATCTCAGTAGCATACCCATCGTCATGATCTTGTGCCCTTTCTTCCTATTAAGTTTCCTACAATGAAGTTATTTCATGTAGATTCACTACCAAATCTGCCGAGACGACATTCATTGCTCATTGGACAATGATTTGTTATCTCCACTATCTGAATTTTGATCTTCTGCACATTGAGTAATTGACAATGTTGGCAAGTGATGTAACATAAACTAACTATTCTCTCATGCTGATAGGAAAATGATGGTCTCCCACACACCTATCCGCAACTTCATAATGATTTCACCCACAATTCAAACTAGTGCGCCATAACTGAAATATCCTCTACATTCATAACTCCTAAAACTTTGGAAAAACTTTTCAATTCAATGATTTGAATCTCATGTAGTTTTCTACAGCTACTCATATCTATAAAACCTGACATATGTCACATCTACTTTTCCTCTAAATTATAGATCTAATATCACTCAAACACATGTGAATAGATCTACATAATAAAATTGACTCACACAAACACTCCACACTATAAAATAATATTTATTAATCTTCTAGGCTAGCCTATGTAAGTAGGAATATTATGACTAAAAATACATCATCTCAACCGCTTTTTGAGAGAGTCAACGTCGAACCAGCTTTGTTACCATGTTAGAAATTGAGAAATGTGGAGAGAGAGAGATTTTACACAATAAAAATCACACACTGTATATTTTATTGATCTCAATGGTTACACATTTATAGTATATAGATCACTCACTATGACAAATCTAGATAGCTAATACAACTCACACATAGGAAAACAACTACTTCTATATTGAAGAAGAGGTATACAAATAATCTAGGTGGCTTGTAGAAGAGGTTTACATTGATCATCCCGAGGAATTTTAACATTTAGGAAACTACGATGATGCATGTAGGTTGAAAAATTAATTTATGTCTTAAACAAGCACCCAAGATTTTGTATTGTAGACTAGATAAATATATCTTATAGTGTGGATTCAAAAGATTATAAGAAGACAAAAAATTATGGATCAAATAAGAAGATGAAAATATTTTAATTGTTGTTGTTTATGTTTACGACATTATTTTTGGTAGTGATGTTGATGAAATTATTTTTGGTATGATGTAGATCAACTCATATGCAAGATGAGTTTGAAATATATGTGCATTCTTCCTTGGTTTATAGATTGTACAATCAACAAAAGGAATATTCATCGCACAAGTGAGTTACCCCAAAAAAGTAATGAAGAAATTTGGAAGGGAATAATGTTGACTTGTTAGTACTCTAATGGTCATTGTATGCAAGCTCAACAAAGATGATGAGTATCTTAAGATAGATTAGACAATGTACATGTTAATAATAAGAATTCTTTTATATTCAACAACTTCATGACCATATATTATGAAATTCGTTGGTGTTTGGGGACTATATCAATCATACACCAAACAAAGCCATCTCCTACTAATAAAAAAATACTCAAATATCTGAGAGCTAAAATGGATTATGGATTATGGTATCCACGAACTAAGAAATTCTTGATAACTAAAAATATATATCTTGATTGGGAAGGAGATATAGATGATAGAAAAAGAACAAGTCGAGGTGCTTTCTTTCTTGGATAGTTCCTAGTGTCTTGGTGCATAATTATTGGTACAAATTAAAATGAGGTGGGATGTGAGAACACATGGCATAGCCACTAAATTAATATTCGTTAGCCATTATTCCTCATAACTAGCAATATTAATGACTAAGACCTATATTGGGTGCACAACATGTGTGGAGTTTAGTATGCCTACCACCATGCGATGGATCTAAAGGTGGAGATTGATTTGATTCGATAACCGAGGCTTCCATTGGGATTTCTACATGTATGATAATTAATGCATGAAACTCACCGAATGTGGTATTCATATGTTGACATAATAACACACGTGGACAATGATCGACACTGATGAAGTAATGAAGACAACATGGCCTAATGATAAGAGGACATGTGGTGGTAGGTGGTAGGTGATATGGTAGAGAAACGACGTGGCACGAGGGATTCACTGAAGGAAAAATTGATATAATATATTAGGGGATATATCGGGGGTAAAGGGGTTTTATATTGCCAAATATAAAAAAATGGAGGTCAAAATTAATAAAAATATAAAGAGTTATAAAAAACGTTAATGAAAGAATGGATACCTAAAATATCTAGTGAAAGTAGGGGATTTTATATTAGGAAGATGTTTTGTGCTCATATTGGTAGAGGGTTAAATAATGCCATTTTAAGAGGTATTTTCCAATATGTAGTCAAATTAAGGGTATTGTTTAATATGCCATGAATGTAGATGAAAGGAGGGCTTCACTGGGGGAGAGATACCATACCACATGGGTTCATATTGGGGGATATATATAGATGACAAATTGACATAATATATTGATCATATATTAGGGAGTAAAGGTTTTTTACTAAGAGGTATAAAAAATGGAACTAAAAGTTAATGAAAAAATATAAAGGGGTATAAAAAATGTTAATAAAAAAATGGCTACCTACAATATCTAGTGAAAGTAGGGGTTTTTTAAATTGGGAATGTGTATTGGGTTCATATTAGTAGGGGGTTAAATAATGTGATTTTTACAGGTATTTTCCAATATGTGGTCAAGCTATGGGTATTCTTTAGTATGTTACAAATGCATTTGATATGTTATAGGTTCATTGAGTGAATCCCTTGTAGCACGTGATATGTGATGAGCCCCAAAATTGGTAACTTGTTGGGCTCATTTGGCATAATTATCCTTGTTCAATCCTTGTTCAAATCCTTCATTTTCCATAGTTTATGCATTATTTTCAGTATGTTTGTGTCATTTGTACGAATAAGGGAAGTCACTTTTCCTAGGTAGCTAACACGTGCTTATTTCAGGTTTTTTGACACATATTGGAGCAAAGTCAAGCAATCATGGGCTATAAGACAGCCAAGCCTGAGGTGAGGATTCGTAGGGGGGTTGTCTATGGCATTAAATAACCCTTCCTCGGGATCTTCACCCCCAACTCCGAGCTCCAAAGACCACCAAAACCGAATCTAGAAGGCAACCAAGCAGAATCTAGAAGGGACTGTTTAACTCACAGTTGGACAGTCGAGTTCCATAGATTGAGGAGGCCAGCTAGGTTCCTAATGATGTATAAATGTTGAGGCCTCAGCCTTCATAAGGGACTTTTGAAACTATTATGTATTTTGCACCTCAGTGCTGCCAGTCCTATTTTGTTCTTTTGTAGCCATTTTTGGCATCACTCTTATGATTATTTTTGGATAATGAGAAGCAGTTTGGTTTCCTATCAAATTTGCATTTTTCATAGGAGCCATAGCTCTCAGGGTTGGGCCCAACCTGAGAGCCTAGGGCCTCCTTTTTGTATTATTACTTTTCCTTTACGTATCATTGTTTCCCTTTATGCATTTGAACATATTTCTATTATGTAGATTTAGTTATGTTGCTTGAATAGATTATTGTTTATGAATGACATTGCTTCAGGTGCTTTGGTAGGATAATAACAGAAAAACCTCAAAGAAATGGGACAACCACACTCCCGGTTTCACCTCATCCTTATTGGATTAGGGGCTGGAATTGAGGAAACAGTGCTGCCTCAACAAAAACACTAGTTTTCTTGACCATGCAATCCTTAGTGTACTGTTCTCATTTGCAGAGATTAGTCATGGGTTTGAACATTTGAAATGTTTCTTTTCATAGTTGATGTACAAGGTTTTCTTCCCAAATAAAGCTGTTGTTCATTTATGTTGTTGATGGTTAGACTAGATTAGCTCAAGATTTGATCATTTACAAGACTTTGTTGATTTGATCGAAGTACACTGTGCAGGGCATCTCCTCCATTCTTTCATCCACCCAAAGCATCATCTGAGCCACATGTTCTATCTCTTAGCTGAGTTTCTCGTCTCCCATCTGTCCTTTTGTCCACGTAACCCTACCTTCTTGCTCATCATTGCCTTCGCCTTCTTCAAGCCAAGTAAGCCTTCTACACCTCTTCACCGCTCCATCCACCAGTCCTTAGGCCATTTTAGGCCCCTATCCTACCTCCAGATCCATCTATGAACCTTCCCTCACTCATCCATCCTCTAAAAACCAATTTCCAAACATCCTGTAGAAATTCTGAAACATCTTGTAGAAATTTCCGAACATCCTGTACAACCCCTGCAAACTTCCTGTAGAAGCTCACAAATGAGGTTTCCTGATAGAAAAACTTTGTGAAACTCTCTAGAAGAGTGTTAGGGACTCCTTAGACCCTCTCTGAACCTTCCCAACATTTTCCAAGCATTTCTCTTCCTTGATCCACCCCTGCACAGTAAAGCACAGTTCAAGCATATGCATGAGAAAATTGCCAACTTAATCAAAAATACAAAAAGATGCTTTCTTAGGACAAAGGTAGTCTAAACACATGTATTTTACCTTCATAGAAGTAATGGCACCTCTTTCAGTAGTTTGCACTCTCATCTTTGCATCAGTAGGACTAGCTGGTATACTTAGGGTTTGCTAGGGTTTGCATTTTCCTTCAGTTTTTCAATCTCTTTTCGCAAGTAGACTAGCTTCCTTTGAGTTAGCTTTCATCCATCAATTAGAAGCTTCTTCTAAGAGCTCATAGAAGTTGGCTAAAGCCCCTAGCGAACGTGTGCCAGCTGACCAAGTGACAGCTGCGACAAGAGCTAGTACTTGTGCATACAACACCGTCGCTTCCAAGTTTGTTACGAACAGCCGGGTTGATAAAAGTAAAGAAGGGAGTCCCAAGAGTTACAGCATTATTTCTGCAATACTGGAGCCCACCAATATGTCATAGGTTCATTGAGTGAATCCCTT
Organism: Pinus taeda; assembly: GCA_000404065.3. NCBI lineage: Eukaryota > Viridiplantae > Streptophyta > Pinopsida > Pinales > Pinaceae > Pinus > Pinus taeda. The sequence goes on along the minus strand of APFE031035033.1, from coordinate 19,014 downwards.
GTGGCACGTGATATGTCATAGGTTCATTGAGTGAATCCCCTGTATGATGTGGGGTCTCAAGAGCGTGACACACGATGGATGATTTTGGTTCTACTAGTTGGCCAAGTTGCCTATTTCTGTATGACACATCACATCACTGAAATACGACCATGTGCAATGACAAAATCACCATGAAATAAGCATGGCATCAATTGACGATGTTACACATTCATGGAATTTGCACGAAGGGGCCAGTTTCTGAGTGTTTTCACTTTTATACTTAAGGCATGGTTTTTGCCCTTGGGCATATAATGCTTAAAAAATAAAACTTAAGAGTGCAAAATTTTTTTTTTTAAAAACCTATGTAACATTAAGCATTCTTCATGCTTAAGTCATAATTCTAGAACATGGATATGTATATTAACTATTATAGAATAACAATGTGGTAGTTAACCTAGTGCATTATGAGGATAACCACCTTCTTCTATCAAGACATTTGTTGTGGCCCAAAAACATATGGTTGAGAGTGCTACAAATCAAGGATCTTTTCTACCCTCTTACATTTAACTTGTAGGTTTGGAGGATGTAGTCTCATGTGTAACAGAGCTAAAAGTTAAGAGTGTGACACAATCCTAAATTTGGTGTTTTGTGTGTTGATGTAAACTTGGTGTTTTTCATTGTAAACATAGTGGTCCACTACTAAATTAAAAATAATGAACAAAAGTATGACATGTAGTCAAAGGATAATAGGTCAAATTTTCATGCAAAATCAATTTAGCAGAGTGCCTAAAGTTGAAACAGAGGTGACTACGAAGTTCAATATGAAGAACAAAGAACTAGAAGAACAATGTGGATAACAATTAATTTAAATAACATAACAGAAGTAAGAATTATTGTTGAAACCAAGATTAAAAAACAATTTATAATATATATTATATATATATATAGATATATATATATATAGATAAAGTAGCTCTAAACATATATAAAAAACAACAACATTATAGAGAATGTATCTGAAAAGATGTATATGAGGTATCAAAGAATTGAGTATCTGAAAATAGATGATTGAGTGGTTATAATAGGGAATATATTTATGAATGTATGCCATGTAAGACTTTTTTAACTAAGTTTTAAAAATATATGAAAGAGGGATATGAAGGGTTTTGTAGGTAGGTGCTTGTACAATGGGAAATTCGTGAGTTGGTGTTGATAAACAAAGAGTTGAAAATTCCTTTTAGTTGGTGCTAATAAGTAGGGAATTAGTGCTTCCTTTGGGTTGGTGCCTTGGTGCTTCCTTGTTGACGCCTCAAAAATCAGCATGTTCATGCTTGCAAAGACAAATAATGTTGAAGCCTTATATAGGTTTTATCCTATACAAAATTAATGTAATTTGAAATTTGATCTTTATTTTGGATCATAGTCAAAAGAATTTGCGGTTTCCCTAGTTCGATTTCCATGTCAATATATTTTGTCTAGAATTTATGAGAATTGTTTGTTATTGTTGATTACTATGTTGCTAAGTGTTTTTGCTTTGGGAAAACATTTTCGAAAATCGTTAAAGTACTGATCCAATGTCTCTCAATATTTTCCTACTTTTAACAACATTGCATGTGCTCCAATCACTTCATTGATTATTTTATGAGAATTGTGTGTTATTTTTTATTATTGTGTTGCTAAGTGTTTTTTACATTGGGCAAAGAATTTTGAAAATTGTTAAAATAGTAAATATTTTCCTAGTTTCTAACAACATTGCATGTGCTGGGGTCATTTCATTGATTATTTTATGAGAACTATGTGTTATTTTTAATTGTTGTGTTGCTAAGTGCTTTTTACATTGGCAAAGAATTTTGAAAATTGTTAAAATACTAATTAAACCTCACTCTCAATATTTTCGTGGTTTCTAACAACATTAATATTTTCCTAGTTTCTAACAACATTGCATGTGCTAGGGTCACTTCATTGATTATTTTATGAGAATTGTGTGTTATTTTGTATTATTGTGTTGATTAGTGTTTTTTACATTGGGCAAAGAATTTTGAAAATTGTTAAAATACTAATTAAACCTCACTCTCAATATTTTCGTGGTTTCTAACAACATTGCATGTGCTCCTGTCACTTCACTGATCATTTTATGAGAATTATGTGTTATTGTTGATCATTGTGTTGCTATGTGTTTTTACATTGGGCAAATAATTTTAAAAACTGTTAAAATACTAATTCAACCTCACTCTCAATATTTCTGTGCTTTCTAATAACATTTCTTGTGCTCCCGTCACTTAATTGATCATGGAAGGAAGTGGACATAAAGTAAAATATCATTTGAATATTCTAAGTTGCATACGGAGGTACATGCTGAATGAACAATAGAAGTCCATCGAATTTCCAGATTTGGAGGAAAGAATTGACAATATAGACCACAAAATTACCATTCTAGCCAAGAGATCAACCAAAATCTTCTTCTCGTGATAGTGACTAGCTAGTGGGGATGCCTAGAGATTCTATGAAATAGTTGTTATCACTCTTTGGTTTTTTTTCTTGCAAAACTAGCAATTATTTTTGTCTTCTCATATAGATGTATGTTAAGGTCTAGCACACACAACCTATTTTGATAAGTTTTTATTTACAAATACCCTAATTATATAAAACTTTAACAACCTTAATACTCTTATGTCACTGGTCTTATTTACATTTACATAGACCAATACCAAAAAACTTGTAACTTAAGAAATATTCTTTTAACATAATACAAAAGAATCTTCATTTAACATAATGTGTCTATTATTATTGTTTTTATTATCTAAATTACTTTTATTATACCTATGGTAGTGAGATATATTTTGTTCAGTTTTACATTGACCATATATTAGTTTCTTTTTAACCCAAAAAAATTGAAACTTATCCAAAATTAAATATTATTAACTGAATTTTTTTATTTTTAAAATATATCTAAATTTATTTATCTGAAGTATTATTAGTTGGTCTCTTATTTTGTAATGATGGCAATGTACTCCCATCATTAATTTGTATAGTACAACTTAATCTATAACGTCCATTGAATTATTGTAACATACCTTGGTAACCTCGCATGTAAAAGCAGGGAGTTAGAATTTTTATACAAATTACCCACCATTAATTATCCAAATCACAACTCCACATTCCTCATTAACCATTAGAAATAATGTTCATTAGTACATAAAGTAAATTGCGATAAAGGACAATAAGTGGCATAACCATTGACAACCACTGTTCTAGTATATTAACATAAACGGTCTCGTGAACCTTGCATCCATTTCATGATTTCCTTATCCATATTAATTAATTACATACTTGGACATTATAATTATCACATCAAATAAAGAAACATCATCATCAAGGATCCAACATCATCAAATTGACACAGTGAGTGATCACATCATTGAACACCGATATACCCTAGAAACCTCGTAGCGTGAAACCAACAAACGTTTAATCTTATTATTAAATGCTTGTGAGGTTTTTCACCCCTCACTTAATGGCTTATAAGGGATTCCATCCCTTATCCATTGTTATCAATATTACAATAAAATATTATTAAAATGTCACATAACTAGTTAAAAGCTATTACATTTTCCATGAAACCCTTTACCTACATATCACCACCCTCTACATCCTTGTGGCATGATTTTTCTATCAATGTATGATCCCACAGCTCGTACTCATCTACATGGACTATTAATTCTTTCCCTGCCACAATGTTAAATATAATCTATACTTTCATAGGTAATCTAACTTTTCCTGCCAATGTGGTCCTTAACAACATTGATATCATGATTACATTTATCATTAATCATATTAACTAATATTTCCCTTCGCATAAGCACATATCCTTAGAGGACAAAACACTAAGACATTCCTTTGAAGGGACTAACTAAACATCAATTATAATCTTCTTACATGAAAATTTACATAAACTTTATCAAAAGAGCTAGTCTTTTAGCTATTACTTTTGATGCATGCAAATATGTAAAGCACTCTAACACAACTTGTTGTCTCTTCCCGCATGCGAATGTATATCGTTTCTTATGAAAGCTAACACAAATATCATGTGCATACACATCTCATTCAACAAGAAACTAAGATAATAGTTATGTTAGCATAAAAGTAATCACATATCATTGTCCTAAAGAAATATGGCTCAATAGTTCTTCTATCCATACAAAGAACATATCTCTATAACAAAATCACTATTCTTTGTGCATCCAACAACTTATCATAATAGCCCTTCTTTAATATATGCAACACATATTCCCTTCTCTAGAATTCTAACATCATTTCATGTAAACATTTACATACTTCTTTCTTAAAAGGAAGTCATTATGACCTCATTTCTCTATCTCCCTTTATGTAGGTTTCTCATGCTTCCCTTTCAAGAAATTATTATAGAAACCCATATTTATGCATAAAAATCAAGAAACAATAACAAAGATTAACTTAACCTTTTATGCACCAAAATCAAGAAATCGACACAATTCATCTAGCAAGACAATCTTTTCAAGAGATTATTGTCTTCAACAAAGCTAACATAATCACTTTCTCTACGTACACACAAAATCATATTTCCAATGTCACAATGGCTACCCTTTTGTGCATGCAACATGTGTTTTTCCTAACACAATTACTTTTACTTCAATGCACATAGTCTTTTCATGAAACAAGTATGGATTCTGGTTCTTGTATGAACACTATTCATATGTATCTTTTAAGAAAAGAATCTCTATTTTTGTTTCAAGAGATCTCTCATAAAAGCCATTATTTTGACTCATGAAGTATGCACACTTTTTCTAAAAAGAAACTATCTTATTGATTATCATTCATGTGTATATAAAACATATGTTTTCTTCTAGAAAGTCAGTAATGATTATCTATGTGCCTAGAAGCACACGCTCCCTTCAAGAAACTAAAATAAAGTGAATCTAGCTCATTAGAATACTATTATGTATATATTATCTGTATATATAATATACATATATTTCCATGGCAGCCTCCAAAATAAAATAGTGTTGTCCATTATGGAAAACTTAGTGGTTCGAGGTCCGAGACGATGTGATAACCACCAGACATGAGCTGGAAAAGGAGCAAGAGCAAGAACGAGGACCTCCTTAAGCAACTGAATTTTCAGAGGTAACCTCGGAACCTCACGCTCACCTGTATTACATTGAACACGTGCCTACACAATGCAGTGACTGTCGAATCCCATCGGCTTACCGAGAATATCGAATACCAAAAATAGGCACAAGAAAAAATTATTTGATAAAATCTATGAGTACAATTTCTACAAGCTATAACAGAAAATATTCAACACAATTCCAAAATTCTATTAGGGTTTCAGTTCAACCCTCTATGGGGAGTGGCACCACTACAAAAGACTAAAAATTATTAAATCAACAAGACTATACTTTCTAGGGTAACATGTTAGTTGCAGTTCTTTGAAATATAAAGGTTATCATCCCAAAAACATAATAAGCTCACGGCCTTGCACAATTTGCTAATCTGCAAGCAAGAAATGTAAAATTTGATCAATAGAATAATTCAGGGAACCCGTAAAGGAAGAAACATGTGTAAGGACATGTGCGGTGTATGCGCATAATCCTCATTATACTACTTGAATTCCACTATGATCTCAGTGCTGAGCAGCTCTAAAACGCCCCATCCAACAAATGAGATCGAGGAAGTGTTGAAGCCCCGAAAATCGGGTCTACAACAAGGGGGATACCCACCCGGTCCAGACCTTGGTTAGAAGCTCCTTTTCCGTTTGGTATAGTGGGTCTAACTGGGGATATGGAACTAGTTTCCCAATATACGTGTGTGTGTGTGTTGAGAATTGATATTTCCTTTCTGATAGTTTCTAAGTAAAATGCTTTTATTCTAAATCTAATCTAACAACATGCAATTGTATTCTAATAAACAAAAATATCTAATTCTAAAATAACCCGGGATGTAATCTTTCCATTATGCGATCTAAAATGATTTCAAATAGCAATTGGTAATAAAGATCATTCAACTGCTATGAGAAAAGAATTCAATAAAAGATAACATTTCGTATAAAAATTAAGACGAAACAGTTTGAAAAACACATTCGCATAATAAGCTACTCATATATTAAGCATAAATAAATAGCTATCACCTTTAAAGAAGTGCCAAATGATAACTCAAGCATTCTGCATTCATACATAAATAACTGAACATGAATTATCACATTAACACATAGGCAGAAATAGTTAAGAGATAAAAGTACCATTTATAACTAGTTCTACTCATGAGCTTCAAGCAATAATGTATTATCTCTTCTTAATCCAACATCCATTAAGATGTACAAAAGTGCAACATCAGTAGTAGATATTAACGCAGATATCAATAAATCATGTTCCATTCATTCATCAAAACCTCCTCGGAGGGTGCAAAAGGTGCATGTTTGAGACAAGTTTTTTGACAAATTTCAGGAACCCTTCTCTAAATTCATGAGAAGGGTTTAAATACTACTAACTAAATCTAAAAATAATTTATTACAAAAATGTAGGATGCGGTTTAAATGACCATCCTCATTTCAAGCAAGAATAAAGAAAAATTAAAAATAAATTGAATCTAAATTTAAAACTAAAACTAAAAACTAACTTTCTATGTATCTATTCCTTGAAATCGCAAGTGTTCAGCATTTGCTTGAGGAGAGTTGGTTGGCCGACTTCCGACTTTAGCTGTCCTACGAAAATGGAATCGGTAAGAGCTAGCGCCATCTTTTCGGCAGAATTGGTGATACATTTGAGAGTCATGCACTGACTGTGTGGTTTTACCAAGTATGCCCAGTAAGAATCCCAATTCAACTTGGTTAAACTTTTGATGGATTCTGCCCTTTCTTGAGCCTTATGTCTCTAGCTTGTTTGCAGTTATTGTACATATCTACATACCACTTGAGAATATCCCTGATAAATACCACCAGTTTTAGAGTTCAAGTTTTTCTTTTCACTTTTAGCACTTTTTCCTACAAATTTCTGGGCTTACAGGCGACTATGAAATTAGAGGCTTTCCATCTCAAGGGGTTTTTCCTGGCAATTGAAAACTGCCTCTGTTTCTTGATCCAGGCTTGCCTGGTTCGATTTTTGCCTCTTGCGCGCTTTTTGTTAGAGTGTATAAAGCCAATTTTTTGTGGAAATAACGACTCCATGAGTTATTGACCCTTAGTCTTAAATTTTATGTTTGTGACATCAACGTTATCCAATACCCATTTAACCATGTTCATGTATGGAATAATTTTGGGCCTCGCCGCTATCCGGTGTAAGAACGAACAAGATAGTTCTGTAATAGACGCCTCAAAAGACACATGTGAGCCTGCAGTAGTTGTAACCTTCATCATTTTGGGATTTTCTTCCTCAAGTAGACTGTACATGCCTTCTCAAGTAGTAATACCCACATCTTTGTTATAGGCGGTATCTGTGTATAAGGGTGTCATTTCTTTGTCTTCAGAACTCAGAGCTTTACCCTTCTTTCCCATAATATCCTAAACACTAATATGTATACTTCTCTGCTCTTCGCTCCTACAGTTTACAAATGAGGCAAGAGTAATCATAAGAAAAGGGTGTCGGGAAAGCTTTAAATGCTGAAAACATATAAAATATACCAGCTTACATGAAATGACTCCTCGATCAGTTCAAAACCATATTTCATTAATGATTGCCAACTAACTCATTGATTAACATTAATGTGCATAATCGGGCATCAGTTTATGGAAAAATCTTTTTCAAACAATGAGCCCTGAAGATCTGTGACAAGGTGATTTTGCGATTTGCTTCGCAATATCATAGATCATAGAATTACAATATCACTATTTCATAACATATCGGCAGTTTGAAGTATTTCAACGTAGGTGATGATTGAGGCATGCGGTGCGATGAATGTTTTTTGTGCGTAGTTTCGCATCGCGATTTTGCAATCTTAGAATTCCGCTTGTAGGGAGGCATCCATTACCTTTTTTGTGATGCAATGTTTCTTTAAGGAGTGATTTTATTCTAAATTATCATAAAACTTAAGCCTTTAAGATTTTTCAAGGGTATTCTCCTAAGTTTATGATAGGAAGTTTTATTTAAAAAAGGAAATACAAGAATTAATCGATTTTTAAATTTTTGAATAAGGGTCCCCACTTATTTAGTATTAGTTATAAAACTAAATAAGAAGGGGGTTTTTGCTGGCCACAACAATTGGTGATTCACTTGGAAGAACCGGTTATCTCTGCTTTTCTTTTGAATTTTCTAAACTTCTAAAATATAAAACTTTCCAGAAAATCAAACTTTATTATAGAAAGATGAAGTACATCATGCTTTTAGTTGTCTATGATAGTTTTTTTCTTCTATGTTTAACTTGGTTATTAACTTCTTGAAGCTAGTCAGTGTATCTACATCAGTCACTACTTGGTTTATAAAGATAAAAACAAGCCTTCTCTGTAAATCAGTTTTAAATATGCTCATTTTTCTTAGGTAGAACCTCTGCTGCAAGCAGACATTTATAGCCTCGACAGGGTTACGTATTACCCAACAATGATCATATATCCCACTTGGAGAAATATACAATTTTCAAAGAGAAATCCATATCCACACTTATTGCTTTCATTTTCTTTTAACCCTTAAAGAACAATGCATTAGTTTGGTAGCCAATTTATGACAGTGCCACTAACTTGATCTATAACTTTGCTGAACAAGTTGGCTCATGATGAAACCCCTTGTCTTTTGATTGCAACAATATTGAGTCATTGCCTTATTGTGTATGTAGTTTTGGCAAAGTCAACAAGCTATAATATCTACAATCATGATAAGTCAGCCCATGATGAGACCTCTTATTCTTTAAGTTAAAGTGTATCATTGGATTATTCCTTGAAGCTTGTAATTCCCTAGGTGGGGAGGAAGTCATTGTTTCCTTAAGAATAGCTCTAGACAACAATGGTAGAGTTTTTGGAAAGAGCTTTTCTACAGAGAATCTTCTTTCTGTTATTGATACCTTTCATTTGACTGATATAAAACAAATTCTCACTAAAGGTCACTTTTATCAAAATTTACAAGGTTGAAACTAGTATCATTTTCAGGCTTATAGCCTTTGACTGTATCTTTCAATAATAATGACCAATTTTCTAAGAAAAATCTATTTATACAAGCGAAAAAACAAAATCTAGAAGAAATACTTGTCTTTTTCGTGAATTCCAAACGTAACCATTTACAACTGGTTTTATTATGAAAATAAAGGGAAAAAACTAATCTACAAAAAATAGAAGAATGATCTCCTATGGAAAGTATTTTTTGAGGATCTGTCCGTTAACAGGTAAAGACTCTCTTTTTCCTATTAAATATTGTAACATAAAAGTAGATGGACCTATGACTTCTATAATTTGGAAAAGGCCAAGCCACATTCGTTGAAATTTCATATGTTTTCCCTTTTCCTCATGAGCCTTGTCCCAATTTAAAACTAGATCTCCCATCTGAAAGTCCTTTCTGGATATCATGTTTGAATCAAAAGAAGCTTTTACTAATGCTTGGTGATGAGCATGAGTTATTTTAGCCTATTCTCGCTACTCTTCTAGCTTAATTATTTCCAACTACCTTAGTTGTAATGAAGAAGTTGGTGTTTCATCAATATATTGAACTAAGGCCAAAGAGGGAATTTCTAGATGAGTTGGAAGAACCACTTCTTTCCCATAAACTAAATTAAAGGAAGAAGTGCCAATGGAGGCTTTCTGCATTATTTGGTCTACCCATAAAGCATATATTAAAGACTTGTGCCAATTTTTGTGAGTTTGATCAATGGTTCGCTTAATGATTCTGATTAAGTTTTTATTCATTGATTCAGCTAACCCATTCCCTTATGGGTAATAATTGGCATAGTATTTAAGCTTAAAACCTCTTTTGAGTGCAAATTCAGTCATAGCATTTCTAATTATTTCCAGCTGCCTTAGTTGAAATGAAGAAGTTGGTGCTTCAACAATATATTGAACTAAGGCCAAAGAGGGAATTGCTAGATGAGTTGGAAGAACCACTTCTTTCCCATAAGCTAAATTAAAGGGAGAAGTGCCAATGGAGGCTTTGTGCGTTATTCAGTCTGCCCATAAAGCATATATTAAAGACTTGTGCCAATTTTGGGGAGTTTGATAAATGGTTTGGTTAATGATTCTGATTAAGTGTTTATTCATTGATTCAGCTAATCCATTCCCTTGTGGGTAATAATTGGCAAAGTATTTAAGCTTAAAACCTTTTTTGAGTGCAAATTCAGTCACAACATTTCTAGAAAAATACGATGCATTATCAAACATTAAAGCAAAAGGTAAACCAAACCTGGTGATTATGAACTGATCTATGAAATCAATGATATGTTTGGCATTAGCTATCTTGAGAGGAACTTCTTCTACCTATTTAGTAAAATAATCTGTAGCTATAAGGATATACCTATGGTGTTTAGAAAAGTGAGGAATGATGTCACCTATTATATCCAATCCCCATTGATCAAAAGGTTGTTCAATGTTGACTGGTTGCAAAGGCAACGATGGTTTCTTTTGTCTCCCTGCAATAGTTTGACAAACTTGACATTTCCTTACGTAGCTATGCGCGTCTTTGAATAATGTGGGCCAGTAATAGCCTTCGTGGAGGATTTTATGTGTAGTAGTATATCCAAAATAATGTCCACCTGCTGGTCCATCGTGGAGTTCTTGCAACACCTTTTCAGCTTCAGATTTCTCAAGACATCTAAGAAGAACATAATCATAATTCATTCTAAAAAGTACATCATTCATGAGCTGATATTGTTTAGCCTTCAATCTTAGAGCTCTTTTCTTTGTATAATCGAGGTTTGAAGGAGCATATCCATTCTTTAGATAAAATATGATATCAGCGTATAATGATTCAACATCGTTTAGGATTACCTCATACATTTTTATCTCTGCAAATGGTATTTCGGAAATAAGTGATGTTTCAGTTAGCATTTTACAAAAGCCTTGACCTTTTACAATACTTTCTAGTTTGATTTCTATGTCGTATTCTTGTAACGCAGTAACCCAATTGGCTCTTTTCTCACCCACATCTTTTTGTACTAAGAGATTTCGTATCGTTGGAAACGGTACTATGATTTTTGTATGGGTTTTAAGCAAAAAGGGTCTCAAATATTTTATCGCTTTGAAAACAACATAAGCTTATTTTTCAACTTCTGAATAATTTAACTCAGTTCCTTGTAGATTTGAACTAACAAAGGCAATTGGGGCTTCTGCCTTGTCTTGATTTGCTTGAGTGAGTATCACAACATATGATCTATCAGAGGCAAATGTATATAAAATGAAAGGATCGGAAAAATTTGGAGTTGCTAAAGATTGAGCGTTAACAATTGCTTGTTTGATCAGATTGAATGCTTCATATTCATCTTAGTACCATTTGAAGATTGAGTTCCTTTTAATCATTGCTTGTAAAGGAGATACGATCCTTGAAAAATCTAGAACAAATCTCTTTACAAAATTAATCTAGCCAAGGAAAGATTGCATAGCTTTCTTGTTGTGAGGTAGGGGTATTTCAGAAATCTCGTTGATTCGGTCAGGATCAATATGGATTCTAGATTTTGACACTATGAATCCAAGAAGTTTTCCTTCACTTAATGCTAAAAAGGACTTTTTTGGGTTAAGTGAAATTCCATACCTTTGACAACGTTGGAAGATCTGTTTTAAATCTCCGAGATGATTGCCTCGCTACTTGGAATATATAGTTATATCATCCAAGTAGATTACTACTGATTTGTTTACTAATCCCTTAAATGCGATGTCCATGGCCCTTTGAAATGTGGCACCAGCATTGATCAGACGAAAAGGCATCTTTTGATATGCATAAGTACCCCATTTGGTTCTGAACGTGGTCTTTAATTGATCATCGGGATGGACCAACACTTGGTTGTAGCCAGAGAAACCATCCAAAAAGGACATTAATTCTGATCCTGCGACTGCTTGCAATATTTGCTCCATTGGAGGCAAAGGAAAATTATCTTTTTGGCAGGATTTGTTAAGATTTCGAAAGTCAATGCAAATTCTAATGTCTACGTTCTTCTTTCTAACGGGAACCATGTTTGAAACCCATTTAGAATGTCGAATAGGAAAAATGATTTTGGCTTTCAATAACTTATTCAGCTCAGATTTGATCTAGTTTTCTAAATTAGGAGGGATCTTTCTCAGCTTTTGCCAGACAGGTTTTTCATCGTTTATCATTGGGATAGTATGCTGAATGATGGAAGTGTCGTAAGTCTTGAGTTCATCGTAGTTCGAAGAAAAGGCACTTTTGTATTGTTTCAAGAGACGAACATACACCAATTTTTCTTTAGGAGCTAGGTCAAGGCCTAGGTTGATATTCTGTGGCTTGGTATCAGTTCCTAGATTTACTAATTCATAGTTCAAAGTTCAACTTTGAAGTTTTGAATTGGTAGATCTCTTGAATCGATCATATAGGTCTTCTAATTTGACTACTGACTTTGGAATAGCATTATTAGTGCTATCTTGTTGCAATTGTCTATTATATTGCTCCTCATCAATTATCTGATTGATGTAAGATCCCTCTCATGTAAGGAAGCTTACAATATTAGGATCATCATTGAAAATTCTCCAATTGGTAATGTTATCAGGAATCAAGGGTCTAAAGTAATTCGATTGAAAATCTATCAGGGCTATAGTCTTCTGAGGGAATGAGATTGGAAGCTACGTTAGCTAAGAGGTCATCACTAGCATTCTGGAGTTTGGGAATTGATGAAATATTAAGCACTATAAAATGTTCAGTCAGATCTTGAACTAAATATTGGTAATGCTTTAAATGACCTAATAAACAATGTATAGTATTACATACCTATCTAATTAAAATTTCAGAATCTCCGAAGACTTGTAGATATTTGATGTCTAATCCGATTGCTTTGAATAATTCTTGGACTAAAGCCTCGTATTCTATGGTACTATTGGTGCAATCGAACTTGAGTCTACAAGTTTGCATAGTTTTGTTTCCCTCTGGAATAATTAATACGCATCCTGCTCCTGCTCCTTCGTTAGAATTAGAACCATCAAAGAATAACTTCCAAAATAAAGATTTATTTACATGACTATCTATAAAATTTATACATTTAGAACTATCTGTTTGAGAAAAAATTTCTATTTGAGATAAAACAGAATGTTCTAAGTAAGGGGAAGTATGAGCATTAAAATTTCCTACTAAAGAATCAACAGAATAGTTGCCAATAATATTATTTTTGTATGCTACTGGTTCATTTTCTCCTTATAGTTCTATTACTATGTATTTCTGATGTCTTTCTCGCTCAACCTTTATTTGATTTGGTTTACCATTGTAAGGGAGCTACATGTGCGACCTATCGGTTGCAAAGTATCCATGAAGTTTTTTTGACCAATCTGTGCTAAGAATTAAGCCATAAAATTCTGGAATATTTTCAACTAAAATGCCAATAATTTGACATACCTTTGGATTAGATGACAGCCTTATGGTAACCTGATTTAATTCACCGATCACTTCAACTTGCGACTGATCTAGCTGAACTATGCGCATGGCAGATTTTTGAGGTTGAATGTTCAACTTTGCAAATATTGACTTTGGTAAGATATTAGATGAAGCTCCAGAATCCACTAAACGATTATGCAAATTTTTGTTGAAAACTTTATAAGTAAGAAAAAATGGGGGAGTATGAGACCTTGACCTTCCTCCAATTAAAGAGATATCGTTTGGATCAATTTTGTTAATCACATTAGTTGGAGGTCTTCCCATCTCATGGGAAGCTTGAGAGATTACAGCAGCGAGCATAGGTGCAACTGGTACTGCATGTAATTCTTTCAAAAGTACCTTTTGCTGATGTTTTAACATGCTCAATTCATAAAAAGTGATGTTAGCCCTAGTCTTCTTCATGTCTTCTATGATATTATACTCCATTTCATCTGAAACAATCAATGTTTTAGATGGAGTTGGTGAATTTGTTTGGACTGGACTTGTTTGAGTCGCTTTAGGTGTCGTTTTCTTGGCTGCAACTTTATCCTTAGGCATTGAGCTTGCGCTCTTTGGCTTTGTAGTAGGTTGAGGAGGATCGAGTTGATTTCTACTTCGAGTACTAACTGGTGATGCCTCTTGATCCTCTTCATCTGGGAGGATGAAATCCCACATACCTTGTACCTTTAAAACTTCTTCTTCATCGGTAGGTTCTTCAGTAGCAATTTCCTCTTCTTCTTCTTCTCATTCAGCACTTGTGATAGCATTGGGAGGCTTTGAATCAGTCAAAAGATTTCTTATATAAGGCTTATATGGATTTTTAGAAGAAGTCTCTGCTACTTGTTTCTTAATGTCAACCATTTCGTTACACATGGTTTTCAAAACTTTTTGCAATCCTTCTAGATCGAATGGATCTTTTGATCGTTTTTCTTGGGATCTTCCTTAAAAGTAACCTTCTTAGATTTTCATTCATCTACCACATTTTTCTTTTCTAAGGCTATGATACGTTTCTCTATCGCTATTGCTTCCTTCATATTGTTAGCTAATGTCGTTTTGTTAGCCCTATCAACGAAGATTGCTATGTTTGATGGCAAAGCGGAGATGTACCATTCACTTCGCACTTCTTCGCAGGGTTGGAGGTAGTAGGAATTTTATTCAATAGTTTATTGAAATGTGAATTAAAATCTTTGATAGGTCCTTTTGACTAAGCCCTAAGGTTAGACAGGTCATTGATTAGTGTTGCCGTAGACCTGTCATCATTGAACTTAGCCAAGAATTATTCTTGGAAGATGTCCCAACTAGTGATAGATCCGGATGGTAATGAGAAATACCATGATCCGACTGCTCCTTGTAAAGTGTAAGGAAAGACTTGGATGACAACATCTTCATTAGTAACTCCATTGAGATTTATAGATAACATAAAGTTGTTTATATGTTCTTCCGCTAGCATGCCTACTTCAGGATTAAACTTTAGCAGTGATTTTTCAGGATGGGCCGGTATTTGACTCAAGGGCGCAGGCATTAAGACTGCCCCTAGGTTATTCCATGGAGATTGGGCCATCGCTAAACTACTAACAGAGGAAAGCGCAGAAGATGATCCCTGCAGTTGGGAAAATGAAGATATTATGATTCTAGAGGTTTCAGAAGGAGGTGTGGAAGCTCCAATGGACTGGTGGACGATAATATGAAGTGGAGGAGTGGATCGTTGACTTTGTGGTGGAGTGGTTGAGATGGATGATGATGACGACAGAGTCTCGCTATTAGACCCTTTAGGTGATTTCCTTACTCTCTTCCTTGTAGGTAGAGGTAACTCAGTTGGCTCAATACCAAACTTTTCGCTCTTTAATCTGGTGAGAGGATGAGCAGGGTTGTATTGTGAAGTCACACTGCCTTGAGATTTATCAAATCTTTGAGGTGATATAGAAAATCGCTAAAGTTTATGAATCAAAAATTCAACTTCAGGAGGTTCAATAGTAGATTTATCTGAAATATCATGGTTTGTGGCAGTGGTTGTTATTTTTTGGACTTCTTGCTCAAGATTCTAAGTGTGATGGAAAAGTCGGGGGAGATGGTGAGGGCGATTTACTCTCAAAATGGTATTTAGATTTAGACTTACTTGCCATTCACAGTTTGGGGCCCTCCTTCTAGCGCCAAATATCTTGAAGCCCCAAAAATTGGGTCTACAACAAGGGGGATACCCACTCGGTCTAGACCTTGGTTAGCAGCTCCTTTTTTGTTTGGTATAGTGGGTCCGACTGGGGATATGGGACCAGTTTCCCAATATATATGTGTGTGTGTGTTGACAATTGATATTTCCTTTCTGATAGTTTCTAAGTAAAATGCTTTTATTCTAAATCTAATCTAACAACATGCAATTGTATTATAATAAATACAAATATCCAATTCTAAACTAACCCGAGATTTAACCTTTCTGTTATGCGATCTAAAATGATTTCAAATAACAATTGGTAATAAATATCATTCAATTGCTATGAGAGAAGAATTGAATAAAGATAAACCATTTCGTATAAAAAGTTAGACGAAACAGTTGTGAAAAACATATCGCATGATAAGCTACTGATATATTAAGCATAAATAAATAGCTATCACCGTATAGAAGTGCCAAATGATAACACAATCATTCATGCATTCATACATAGATAACGAAACATGAATATCACTTTAACACATAGCCAGAAATACTTAAGAGAGAAAAGTACCATTTATAACTAGTTCTACTCATGAGCTTCAAGCAATAATGATTTATGTCTTCTTAATCCAACATCCATTAAGAGTACAAAAGTGCAACATCAGTAGTAGATATTAAACGCAGATATCAATAAATCTTGTTCCATTCATTCATCAAAACGTCCTTGGAGGGTGAAAAAGTACATGTTCCGAGGACAAGTTTTTGACAAATTTCAGGACCGTTCTCTAAATGCATGAGAAGGGTTTAAATACTGCTAACTAAATCTAAAAATAATTTATTACAAAAATGTAGGATGCATTTTAAATGACCGTCCTCATTTCAGGCAAGAATAAAGCAAAATTAAAACTAAAACTGAATCTAAAACTAAAACTAAAAACTAACTATCTGTGTGTCTATTCCTTGAAATCGTAAGGGTTCAACATTTTCTTGAGGAGAGTTGGCTGGCTGACTTCCAACTTTAGCTATCCTTCGAAAACGAAATTGGCAAGAGGTGGCACCATCTTTTCAGCAAAATTGATGATACATTTGAGAGTCATGCACTGGCTGTGTGGTTTTACCAAGTACGCCCAGTAACAATCCCAATTCAACTTGGTTAACCTTTTGATGGATTCTACCCTTTCCTGAGCCTTCTGTCTCTAGCTTGTCTGCAGTTGTTGTACATATCTACATACCACTTGAGAATATTCCTGATAAATACCATTGGTTTTAGAGTTCAAGTTTTGCTTTTCGCTTTGAGCATTTTTTCCTACAAATTTCTGGGCTTACAGGCGACTAAGCAATTACAGGCTTTCCATC
Organism: Pinus taeda; assembly: GCA_000404065.3. NCBI lineage: Eukaryota > Viridiplantae > Streptophyta > Pinopsida > Pinales > Pinaceae > Pinus > Pinus taeda. The sequence goes on along the minus strand of APFE031035033.1, from coordinate 2,013 downwards.
TCGAGGGATTTGGCCTGGTGATCGGAAACTGCCTCCGTTTCTCAATCCGGGCTTCCCTGGTACGATTTTCGCCTCTTGCGCACTTTTTGTTAGAGGGTATAAAGCTTAATTTTTGTGGAAATAATGACTCTGTGAGTTCTTGACCCTAAGTCTTAAATTGTCTGTTTGTGACATTAGCGTTATCTAATACCCATTTAACCATGTCCGTGTATGGAAGAATTTTGGGCCTCGCCGCTATCCAGTGCAAGAAAAAACAAGATAGTTCTGTAATAGACACCTCAGAAGACCCATGTGAGCTTGCAGTAATTGTAACCTTCACCATTTTGGGATTTTCTTTGTTAAGTAGACTGTACAAGCCTTCTCAAGTAATAATACCGCATCTTTGTTAAAGGCAGTATCTGTGTATAAGGGCATCATTTCTTTGTCTTCAGAACTCAGAGCTTTACCCTTCTTTCCCATAATATCCTGAACACTAATATGTATACTTCTCTACTTTTTGCTCCTACAGTTTATAAATGAGGCAAGAGTAATGATAATAAAAAGGTGACAGGAAAGCTTTAAATGCTGAAAACATATAAAATATACCACCTTACGCAAAATGACTCCTCGATCAGTTCAAAACCATATTTCATTAATGATTGCCAACTAACTCATTGATTAACATTAACGTGCATAATCGGGCATCGTTTTATGGAAAAATCTTTTTCGAACAACGATCCCTAAAGATCTACGATAAGGCGATTTTGCGATTTGCTTCGCAATATCACAAATCACAATATCGTAGATCGCAGAATCACAATATCACTAGTTCATAGCGTATGACAATCATCCATTAATGTGTTTTCTGCGAATTTTGATTTACAATATGCGCCATCGCATATCAGCGGTTTGAAGTATTTCAGCATAAGTGATGTTTGAAGCATGCGATGTGATGAATGTTTTTAGTGCGTAGTTTCACATCGCAATTTCGCAATCTTAGAATTCCACTTGTAGGGACACATACATTACCTTCTTTGCGATGGGATGTTTCTTTAAGGAGTGATTTTATTCTAACTTATCATAAAACTTAAGCCTTTCAGATTTTTCAAGGGTATTCTCCTAAGTTTATGGTAGTAAGTTTTATTAAAAAAAGGAAATACAAGCATTAATCGATTTTTTAAATTTTTGAATAAGGGTCCGCACTTATTTAGTATTAGTGATAAAACTAAATGATCCGAATTTAAACAGGAACGCAACAAATTACAGAGATAACCATATACACAAATATGTAGGGTAAATAATACTTCATTTCATTAATGGACAAGACTAAAATATGCTTACAATCATAAATGGAAATAAACTAGCTAGGGCGATGGTAGCTTATCTCTGAGAAGAGATGTGATGGCTACATGCCTCTGAACTGTAAAGGCTACATTGTAGCGGACAATCTGTCCTTTTACAAAATGTGACTTGTTACTTATAGTATTTTTCTAGTTACAATACCATGGGTCAATTCCATGGGTGAATGAATATCGTGGGTGGATTTTACAATACCACGGGCAAATGCCATTTACAATACCATGGCTCAATTCCATGGGTGAATGAATACCATGGGTGGATTTTACAATACCACGGGCGGATGCCATTTACAATACCATGGGTAAATTCCATGGGTCAATGAATAATATGGGTGGATGAGTACCATAAATAACCAATACAAGGGGCCATTTTCCATTCGGATTAGTCTATATTGAACAACCAGAAGGATTCATTCTTGGAAGTGATGCAAAACTTGTATGTAGACTCATAAAGTCTCTCTATGGTCTAAAATAGGATCCAAGGGCCTGATATTACCACCTTGACAAATATCTACACCAACAAGGTTTTTCAAAAGGGTCAACAGATAGCAATCTATATACAAAGATTGACATTGATAAATTGTTAATAATTGTTGTATATGTTGATGATATCATTTTTGGTAGCAATGAAGAATCCATGAGTCAGAATTTTGCTTCAGTAATGCAGCAAGAATTT
>APFE031035015.1:0-18819 GCA_000404065.3 Pinus taeda | reverse complement strand
TATAAAAAATATTCTTTTCAAGAAACTAACATCATAGTTATTGTTTTGTGCACCTCAATAGATATTCTTTTCCAAAAGAAATCATAATAGTTGTTATTTCTTCCATGCAAATACATATTTGTTTTTCCAAGAATTTAAAAGCATACTAGCTATACCTTCATGCATGCAAACATATGTTACTTTTCAAGAATTCAAATATGTAGTAGCTAGTTTTCTTGCATGCAAACATGTACTTCTTTTCAAGGAATTCCAATGTGTATTAGCTAACTTTATTGTATGCAAACATATATTTATTTTCAAGGAATGCAAATGCATAGTAATTAGCTTTCTTGAATGCAAACTTGTATTTTCTTCGCCAAGAAATCTATCTTAATAGTTGTTCTTCCCATGCATGAAAAATGTGTTTCTTTCCAAGAAACCTACACTATGCTTTTATGCATACATATTCTTTTCAAAAAAATTAACTCATCAGTCATTTTTTGTGTGCAATGTTATTCATACTAGCTTACTCTTGTACGCATGCAAATATCATATATATATATATATAATATATATAATATATATATATATATATTATATCCTTTCAAGTAAATTTATCACAAACAAATAATATTTTATTCAACAACCATTTGGAAAAGGACTACTTTAAATCTTTCTTGCCCTGGATTCTTAGCCATTGATAACTCACATTTAACCACTTAATCCCACGATGCTCTTGCAAAAAATATATCTAGAGATATCAATGAATCCTCATTGGTCGCATCAAGTTGTGTATAATATTTTATGTTCAAAATATTGAACGACTCTAAAAACATTGCTCGCACACAAACCCTTGATCTAAATATGTGGTCTCATAGTGAAGCGACCAACCATATGACAATTTTCTTTTATATGGTTTCTTTGCCCTCTTTTTACTGCGACCTCTATACAAAGGTCAAAATGCCTCCTTCACACATATTTACCACCAACTACTCCTTCCCAAGTCGATTGTCACCATATTCTGTTTCATTCATCCGCATATTGGCAACTAAAACCACCTCATATGTTCACATGTTCGAGGGTGTGAATGATAAACTGGAAAAGGTCATTATTGTAGTTATCATTTTCATAGCATATCAACATATAGAGGGGAAACATGTTTAAAGGAGTACAAGTTACAAATTCCAACATTACATATGAAAATACGCCCTTAGATCTGAGCGAACGAGAAGCACTATAAATGCCCTACTCAAAAACCATAAGCTTAAAAGGAAAAACAATATGCCTCAAAAACACCATATAAATCAAGGTTGCGACTAGATTTTTCTCTTGGATGAAAATTCATCATTTGCAAGTGAAGAAGAAGTAGTCTACCCCATGTGTAAGTAGTTGTAATTATCAATATTAAATAATGCCCTCCCATATGTTTAGTTCCATGAAAATAAAGAAAGAAGAGGCAGTTATCAAGAACCAACCCTAACTAAATTCCATTCTAACTATCATGTAAAAAAGGATAACTAGACGCCAATGAAGGTTAAAATAATATTTCCATGTTATTTAAAATGAATGTCAAACAAGGATATTACATACTCCCCCCCTTAAAGAGAACATCATCCTCGATGTTCGTCATTAACTTTACTCATGGCATGCAACTCAAAACAACCAAAAAGGAAATCCTTCCCTTCAAAATGAAGAATTTTATTTCCAGGAACTACTCATAAGCAAAAACAATAATGTTTTAAAAATAGTCATAAGCATTTACAACTACAAAATATTCAATTTTTTTTCTTTTAATTGCTTAGCAATTATTCAATTTTATAAAAACCAAATTGAGTTTTTTATACCAACTAATTGTTACTTACCAATTACTCTTGGAAATCATGGTTAGCTTGCACAATAATTTCAATTACAAGTGTTTTATCAATTGTGGAAAACACTCTAAGAGTGGTTTGACAACCCAAAGAAAGCACCTAAGGTGGTTTCACAGGCTCCATGCAAGCACCCTGTAATATATGATCAACAAATTGAACATGGGCACATTAGTCACAATATTTTCAATCATTAATTATTTATGCAATGTCAGGTTATATTTTAATCACAGTACTTATACAAGTACTCAAAAAGCACCTAGCTCTCTAATCATCAATCAATAACTACACCAAGTGTATACTATCTTAGCCTTTGCTAAATACATTCAAAAGATTGGTAATATAATAAAGGAACTACACTCCCAGTAATTCTTTTTGAGCACTAGGCTCATTTCCTATCAAGATGTACATAGAATTATTACACAATTCTATAGAAAATTCATTTTTAACACAACACATAACTAATTACTTAATTTTTTCAGCTATAAGAACCACAGTGGGCTAAAGAATACTCCTGTCAACCAATGGGAACTAGTTTCCACAACCAAATTGAGAAAATTTCACATTCTAGATAGTACTCTAGCAGTGACTACACCAGGTTTAACATAGGATTCCTCTTGGAAGCATCCTTCCTATTCCTCCAAAAACCTCATGTCTATGAGGAATTTAGCTCAACAACTCACTCTTGGGGTCCCTCCAATAGGCTCCAAAATTAGCAAAATTTCCTCAAGATTTTTCCCCTCTTCACCATCCTAGCTAACTTGTTTCCCTTACTAATATCATTTATCTCTAGGGAGAGGAAATATGGGTAGGAAACCGCCATCAACCCAAGGCCTCGCTGGCCTTTCACAAATTTCCCACAACTGTCTGGCATGTGAAATTGTCTTTTAGAACCTTTTCTCATTGTAATTTACATAATTCACCATATGCATATTAACATTAAAACAAAAGGAACATTTATGTACATCATGTATTCATAATTGACCCTCAGAATGGGTCTCATAATTTATAAAAGTAAATTTATAGGAATTCATAACTAACATCATATGTCATATAAGTGGTATTCATTTCAAATTTTCACATAGTTATCAACATGCAATTTTAGAAAAACAATACCAGTCTTGCATATCGTAATGTTATACATTATACCCTCTTATTTTAAGTTGCAATTCACATTGCAACATTTTACCTTTCATAGGTTCTTATTTTTCCACTAAGTTACCCTTGCTTAATCACGTCAACAACATTAGTCACAACTATTTTTAATAAAATCATACCTTTTACAAAATATTGTTCTGCACAGAACATTTGTCAAATGCATTTTACTTTCATGTGCATTTATGTTCTCAACATTTCAACATCGTAGAAAGGGATTGGTCATGTTTCTCTTCGTAAACCACTTTTATGTATTAAAAGTAATATAAAAAGTAAGGACACATCCTCTAGATGTTAAAATGAAGTTTCCGCAAAGTTGTTTTTGTTGGAAAATGCAATATGGCAGCTACTAATTCAGATTTGCCTTAACCTTAATATTTGCTTGTGAACTTTACTTATTTTCTTGTGTTTTATTTATTAGATCTTTCATCAAACAAATATCCAGAGAAATATAGTAAAGATAATGGACACAAAATTTGGGCTGTAAGCTAGGGAAAAACCCCTCTAAGGGGAAAACCTGAGAAAATATCTTTTCTTCTTATAAAATCTGCTTTAAATGAGACTACCAAGACCCAAACTCTAGAAAAAACCCTTCCTCTAAATACCAAGTCAAACCTTCAAGAATCCCTTCCAATAGGATCATATCAACAAGGCTCAACCCTACATCGACCAACTTCTAACTGCAACTTCAATTCCTAACTTTGACCCTGAAACTTCAGTTGGAATATATTATATTCCTTGGAAGGTAATAATGTCTTTGTATTATGTCAAAAGTTGTCCACAATCTTATGTAAAAGAGTAACACATTATATCCCATATTTATTACAGCATAGTATACTCTTATATCCATTTATTATATAAAGAGGTGTTACTTTGGAGAATTATATTATCCCACATTTAATATGTGAGAGTAATTCCTCCACATCTCTACGTATATAATAGGGTCAAGGGAGCCTCTTAAGACATATACCATTTTGTGATACCATCACATCTTATCCTGTGCTCACAACATACTTCCATTTGTATCGGGTTATTTGTAGTTGCTCTCTTTGTAAGATTGTAGGAGATTTCTGGAGATAATAGAAGACAACCTTCCCGTGGATGTAACCCAATTGGGTGAAACATGTATATCTGTTGTATTATTTTTCCTTGTTCTCTTTCTGTTCTTATTTATATGTTGATATATTGTTGGTTTCTTAGAGGGATAACTAGTTTAGTAGATCTAATATTCTAACATGGTATCAGAGCCAGGTTATAAGAAAAAAACTTAAATATGTAGAATCAGCTCGTTGGCAGTTTGATATATTTAACTTACAGCAGACCAGATCTCTCTTTTGCTATCAGTATGGTTTCTTGATTCATGCAGCAACCTCGTGAAATTCATTAGCAGGCAGTCAAGAGAATTCTGTGATATTTACAGGGGACATTGCATTATGGTGTATTTTATTCGAGAAGTGTTATAGTTTTACTCTCTCGTTATCCAGATTCTAATTGGGCAGGTGACAGTTTTGATCAACGGTTAACTGCTGGTTACATATTTCAACTTGGTTCAGGTTTGGTCTCTTGGTCCAGTAAGAAGATAAAGACTCTTTATTTATCTTCATGTGAAGCAGAGTATAGAGCAGCCAAAGAAGTAGTTAATGAAGTCGTTTGGTTATGGCATGTTTTTATCGAGCTTGGTCTGGTTACAAAATCATCCATTGTGTTGAAATGTGATGATCACGGTGCAATTCATCTTGCTTATAATCTGGTATATCACTCCAAGACGAAGCATCTCCACCTTGATGCTCATTATATTCGAGGTCTTGTCACCGATGGTATTCTTTCTCTAGAGTATTGTCCTACCATGCAATAGGCAGCCGATATCTTCACTAAATCCTTGACATAAGTGAAGTATGTACATATTCATTCTTTGCTTGGAATGAGGGAAGTTTTCATCAAGGGGGAGCAGTAATGACTCCTTCCTTCCTTAGTGTTAGGATGGGCCCTTCTCCCAACCATTATTAAGGGGGTGTTGTAATATATTATATTCCTTGGAAGGTAATAATGTCTTTGTATGATGTCGGAAGTTGTCCACAATCTTATGTAAAAGAGTAATACATTATATCCCATATTTAATATGGCATAGTATACTCTTGTATCCATTTATTATATAAAGAGTTGTTATTTTTGAGAATTATATTATCCCACGTTTAATATGTGAGAGTAATTCCTCCACATCTCTGGGTATATAATAGGTTCAAGGGAGCCTCTTAAGGCATAGACCATTTTGTGATACCATCACATCTTATCCTGTGCTCATAGCATACTGCCATTTGTAGTGGGTTATTTGTAGTTGCTCTCTTTGTAAGATTGTAGGAGATTTATATAGATAATAGAAGGCAACCTTCCCATGGACGTAGCCCAATTGGGTGAACCACGTATACCTGTTGTATTCTTTTTCCTTGTTCTCTTTCTATTCTTATTTATATGTTGATATATTGTTGGTTTCTTAGATAGATACCTAGTTTAATAGATCTAATATTCTAACAACTTCGACCTTGTAGTTGTTGTAGAAACCCTAGGACAATTCTTCAAGAGATCCTTCTTTGAGAAAGACAATGTCTTCCAAGGTCAACGAAGTCACATCAAAATATTAACTCTTCCAACAACCTAATTCTACAACTTTATCTTGTGAAACTTGGATATGGAATTTTTGCCTTCCTTGAAGCTGCAAAAACCCTAGTTCTTCACATGTGTAAGAGAGATAGAACCAAAAAATAATTCTTCAAGACTTCTTTTTCTTCCTTGATCTTTGCTCTACCCTTCTTTGTCTCCCCAGCTTTAGATCAAACTATTTCTTAGGAGATTGGACTTGTGTACTCGAATTAACAAATTACTATTAATATTATTTTAATTTTTTTGAGTGTAGTTTAAATAACAAATATTTTGATTTTTTGGTAGAAATTTGTTGGAATATTAGGTTTAAGTAATTTGAAATTGTTTGTTTTAAGAGATTTTATTAGTACGACAGGGAAACATAGTCTCTGCCATTAAAGTGGAAACTATGCTTTCAAATAAATTGCAAATAGATATATGAAGTGGAAAAATCAATTGCCTATTAAAATGTGGTTGAAACTGCTTCTATATATAGTCTTTCCAAGGGATCGAATTCCCTCTTTTATGTTGACTTGTAGCTGCCAAGGCCGACTTGTACTTTGAAGGTTTCCAGGACTTTCTAGACTCATTATAAATTCGTTTACAATATACATTTTGGCCAAAAGGGCCTTATAATCATGATGTTGACTCTCTTGACTCATGACAATAAATCTTATGACCTAAAAAACCCTAGAAGCATGAAAAATATGCTTTTACCTATAAGACCATTAATAAGAAGCATGAAACTAATGCTTTAAAATAATAACATTTTACTTTCTTCTTTTGTTTGTTACATAAGATACCTATCAAAATGATTAATAGCAATATGAATATCGAAACTAGTTATATTTCCAAGACTCCCTCTTAACTGGGGAGGCATTCATAATCGTACAACTAGTACAACATCATTCTCAAATTGAAGAGTTCTCATAAGAAGAGCTAGATTGATAAGCCACTTGTAAGCATCATCATTATAACCAACATTTTCTTTGAGGCCTAATTAGACAAGCTCACCTTCATTCGAGAGAATTATTCTAGGAGGCTTTACATTTGATATCGCACTGCCTCTAAGGCACACACCCCATCTGGATGTTTACTACATATGTTCTTTTAGGACTATTCCTATCTTGGATTCCCAATCCTCCAAGAATATTAGTCATCGTCGACCACTCTTATCTTGGATACATGTCTTATGCTCAAAGAGTGTCAGTACCTTTCCTTTCTTGGATTTTCTATCCTCAAGGAAACCACAAATTCTTATCCAATCCTCCATCATTATCTCTCTATCGCCTTCACTTACGCTTACAGTTGTTAGTGTTGGTCGAGTGCATGACACATGAAGAAGAGAATGCGCATGTGATGTCCATCATCACTCCCTCTCAACCAAAGAGGATATCCCTATCCCCTCTTGATTAGGGAATAAATCCTTACTCCTATTCAAGGAGACTCCTTTAAACCCTCTCAGATCTAGAGGAGATTCCCGAATTCTTTCCATTATGAGAAGTCATAACCACAAGCTCTCTAGCTTGTTTCCATAAGAATATCAACTACTTATTCTTTTGGGACATAGATTCATGGCTCCCCCTTTCCTTCATATCTCATTATATCGATATTTCTTCTTTCTTGGGTATCATTGAGCCATATTTTTCCTTTCATTTTGTGACATGATCAATCTTGCACGTCACTTTCATCTTGTCATTATTAATGAAGGAAATATATTGAGCCTTACCAACCTCCAAGATAATCATAGATCCTTTATGAAAGTGATGTTATTTGAGCTTCAGGCTATATTCTCACACTGCTATCTTTTAATCCTAAGATGAAGACATCTTGACTTCATATTCCAAAATTATATGTTGAATTAGCTTCAATATTCAATCCATATAGTGGAAATTGCCTCAACTTCCATCATGTACCCATGTACTATCCTTCCAGGTATCAAAACAATATGTTAACCATATAACCAACAAGAAATATTAATATTAGACTTAACTCATCATGATGACCATCTCATGAAAACAGTAACACCCTCATGTTCCATCTTCACAAGAATCTTCCTTCATGTGTTGAAGTGCCCAAGGATCAAACTTGATTACCAAGTTACAATAGTATTTTGAACATTATACATGATGTTGATTATCATTCTATATATTCTAGTGAGAAATTCTTAATCCTTTTATTCATCTAAAGTAAGTCAAATTCATATCATCATACAACCAAATGAAATATTCACCATGCATGTTTTATAGCCAACTTCTTTTAAAAGATTTTGTACATATGAATCCCACCCAAGTATCATTTTAAATATGCATTCCTATTGTTGTCTAGGTAAATCCTCTCTGTAGACAAAGATGATCCCTCTAGCCCAATGAGTGGGTCTGGCAACAAACGAGACAATCTACAAGACACTTTCCTAAATTACAATCAAAATGAGAGAAGAGGAAGGAGACCTACCTCGTTCTGATGTTATAATGCACTCCTATGTTTAATATCTTGATCACTTACTCCTCAGGATCAGTCCTTACTGCTCACAATGCTTTAATACCTGCATAAGAGGTCGAAGACACAACAAAGCATACAAGTGCAACAAACATAATCGAATGTAATCCAATTAACATATCAAGGAGCATTAAGATAAATGAAGAATTGAAACAATCATTTATGGAAAGTGAACCAAAAATTGTATATATTAATGAATAAAAGAGGAAGAATACAACCCAAGCCTTAATGTTGGTAAACCCTCCTTGAGTGAATGTCCAATTCCAAGTTCTAACTCTCCAAGGAGTCCTTCTCCAAGCCAAAGTGAATAGCATGTAGGCACTATCTTAGCATAAGGGTGAAAATAATCAGAGACCAACCATTTGGGAATGGAAGAGGATGAATATATAGGAAGGGAGAGGGAGTTAGGATCTCACAAAAAATAGGGGAAGATCCTCATCTCAAGGAGGAAGCTCATAGGGATAATATCAAAGGGTAATATTGGGAGAATTCGACCACATCCACAACAAACAACATTCAGTTCGTCATTTTGGAAACCTCTAGATCACAAAGCTTCTTTTCCTCTTTGGGAAAATTTTCCTTTCAGGGATTAACACGAGTATCCAAGTAAAAATTGTGCTAGTAGCACAAGGATAATATGTTGGTCACCCCAGCTTCAGATCAAACTATTTCTTAAGAGATCGAACTTTTGTAAGTGAATGTCCCAAATGTGGTCGAAAACACCTCTATATATAACTTTTCTAAGGGGTCAAATTCCCTCTTTAGGCCAACTTGTAGTTGCTAGGTCTGACTTGTACTTTGGAGGTTTCTAGGACTTTCTAGACTCATATAAATTCTTGTACAAGATATTTTTTCCTTAAAGGGTCTTATAATCATGATGTTGAATCTCTTGACTCATGATAATAAATCCTATGACCTAAAAAACCCTACAAGCATGAAGAACATGGTTTTACCTAGAAGACCATAAATAAGAAGCATGAAACCCATGCTTTAAAATATTAAGTTTTTCTTTCTTCTTTTATTTGTTACATAAGATACATATTGAAATTAGTACAATAACAATTATGAAGACTGATACTTGTTATATTTCCAACAATTTTTCCAAAATAATAGTTAAGGGAACAATAATTTAATCATTAACATTCCCATCGTTTCTAGCTCATGCAACATGTCATTTCATTTATGCATATGCATCTAATCAACAATCATTAATGCATACGAGCTAACATCACCATTGAATCATCAATTTGTAGAGTTGTGAAGTTTAAACAAACAAGGTAATTAGCATCATTTGATTACTACTAGTTCTATCATTTGGTAGAACCATTAAATCAATCACTTTAACAACGTTATTGTATCCTAATCTAAGTTCTTTGTAACCTTCAAGAACTTGTAGTCATGTGTTGTATTTCTAAACAAGTATTCTAAACACCCCCAATTTCCACTTTTTATTGTTATCAACAAACCAACAACATGAAGTAAACTACCATAATCACTTGTTTACAATTTGTAATAAGCTTTAATCAAAATTGTTTCATGCATATAAGTTTTAATAGTTAGTCATGCAATACTAACTAATCAATGCTACCAACCATCTTAAATTCAACCATGACAGTACTCAATCATATTTTGTCTGTTATAGTTAACTCTTATCACTTAACTCCTTATTTATTTTAAACATGTAAAGGGGTTCTTTCAATGCCTTTTAAAGCATCCTATTGTCCTCTTCAAGGGCACCCCCCACCTTTTACATTCTTCTGTTATCACGCAAAATAATTCATGCATTCATTCTCTTCTTATAAGAAGTGCATTGTAACTTAGTTATTTTTATTTAAATGTACCATTGGCATTTTCATATATGCAAAGGTTGATAGCCAATCCTCATTATCACTAGTGAGTGCTCATGATTTTTCATAAATGCAATAAACTTTTTATTGTTTTTTATCTGCATCAATATTCAAATGTCGTAAGCACGGTTTTTGAAGAAGACATCATCACTTACTATTCTTCAATGTGGTTATTAACATGCTTCATGCATCTCATCTCAAAAGTAGTTTACTACATATACCATTATGTAGTTTTTTTAGAATCATACCTGATATGATGCTCAAAACCTCTACTTCTTTTCTACTTACCAATTCCCAAAAGGTGCTAGTGTTACAACCTTTTTCTCTAATACCACTTGTAACATCCTCTGGTAACCTCATGTAAAAACACATAGGACTAGAAATTTGTTTACCAGCGTGTATCTTTCTGAATTACTATTCCATATTCCTTCATTGACTACTAGATAAAATCTTCATTATTACATAGAGTAACTTTAGTAAAGGGATAGTACGTTACATAACCATTAACAACCACTATTATAGCATATTATCATAAGCTCTATGTTGTAATCTTACATCATTGTCATTATTCATTTCATTAAACTGGTTAATCACATGCCTTATGATGTAAGTGTTAACAACATGTAAGGAAGAAACAACAATCAAATTGATACAAAAGACAAACACATCATTGGATATTGACATACCCTAGAAACCCCGTTAGGGTGAAAACCAACAAAAGTTTAATTTTATTAAATGCTCGTGAGGATGTTCACCCCTCACTCGATGGCTGTAAGGGAACCCATCTGTTGACCATTGTCATGAAACATTACAAAGAAATATCATCTTAAATACATCATAACCATCTATAAGCTAATACAATAATCATGATATCATTATCCACAATCCTCAACATTATGTCTTTGTAGCCTAGTTGTTTCCATCAGTGAATTATCTTGCATTTCACCTTCTTCATTTTGCACGGACCATTAGTCCTTTGCCTCCTATAATGCTAAATATAATCTATCCTTGCATAATTCACAATCCTTCCCTTCCATTTCTACTTTCAGCACTTTGATATCATGATTAGATAGAATATTTTTCAAAATAATCTTTACTAGTGATGCTTCCAACATCTATTCATGTGCATACATATAATGTAAACAAAATGTCGACACACGCCTCTTTTAACAACATTGCACATGCATTAATTAAAAGCACATAACTATCAAAAGATGTATATTCACCCATGCACGCGGATGGTTATGAACCATGCCTAATTAGTCAAATTCCCATTGTTGGGTCAATTTATTGAGTAAATTAACATAAGTATTAAATATCAATCCAGGTTTGAAGAACTTAGAAGCATGTCCAAAATGTATGGATATCAACTATAATCAGCTTTAAAAGATAATTTATGGAAACTGAAGGAAATTCTATTATAAACTAATTAGAAGTGCATATTACAAATATAAAATTCAACTAAGTAATTTCTAATTCAATATGTAATAAGCAGGAGAAGTGGCTCCTAACTTAAGCGAACCAGATTTGTCCTTCTTCTAGAATACTACCTCATGAATCAAAAATAAAAAACCACTAATGGACAATAGCTTAATATGCATAAAAGAATAATAGAAGATGCTCCTAACTAAGGAGGTCCATGCTGATCTTCATTACAAATTCATTCATCATTAATGCCATTGTTAGAAAACTAGAAATTTAGAAAATCACTTGAAAGCAAGAAAGATTAATTTTAGTTTATATTCATTGATCAGATAGAAGGAGGGTTCAACTTGAACACTAGGTTATCCCTTCATATACAAATGATAATTAAACCAAGATTCATTATTAAACATAACAAATCATCATACATCTAATTAAATAAACAAAACTGAAGCAAAAATAGTTTATGAAAATCCAACTAAATTAACCATGAAGTACTTAGGTTGGTGTGGGGGCCCTCCACCCTTGCCTTGCACACTTGAAGAGATTATCATATACTGCAAACTTAGTAAATCATTCATAGCATTTAATAGCAAAATGAAGATAGAATATGTTCCTCAAATTAACTCAAAATATTCAAAGGTCTCAATATGAAATTATACAAATTCTACATACATAAGCCTTCAATGTTTTGGATTAAATAGAAAAATATGAAACAAACTGATCTAAAATGTTCTAACAGCTATGTCTATCCATATCCTATCTATCCAAGTTGATCTCATCCATCCCATCACTCAAAATCTAGAAAATCCCATGAAATTCTAAAATTGCCCTATTTTCTAGGGATTTCCTGAATGACTGGTCCTGTTTGACCAGCTTTGACTGGGCCTATTTAAGCTTGGTTTGACTGAACCAATACAAGTTCGTTCAATCTTAGTTTCCAAGCTTTCTAGAAATGTGTGCAGCTCATGCCCAGGTGTCCTGCAAGTATGACATCAATGAAGCCAATACGAGAATTTCTGATCCTGTCCAAAAATGCACTTAAAGTCCAATTTTATAAAAACATCTAAAAATTGCAAAACTAAATTTATATACTTGAATATTCATAAATATGTCAAAATGGGGTATATATGATGATAAATGGATGGATAATATAGAAATTCAGTGTGTTTACTAAAGCAAAATTGGATTAAAAACGAGGACTAACACCCACACATATAAGGTAAATTGCATAAAGATTATCAAGACATGCTTCTTAATCCTTACTCCACATGTATAATGAAAAGGGAATTAGTTAAACTCTACTTCTAACCACATGAACACAATAATAATTAAAACAATCTCCATGGTTATTGCCCTCTCTTTGCATAAAAAGAGGGAAAAACTTTCCAAGATGAATACCACATTAACTATAATTTATTTTCACAAGGCACATTATTTTCCTAAAGAGAACTACCACAAATATTCATATTTTTTTCCAAAGGAATCTAACACCATAGCTATCATTCATGCATGAAATACACAATATTTTCCAAAGATAAAGCTAACACAATCTTGCATGCAAATGCATGATATTTTTCCAAAGCAAACTAACATAATAGCTATTATTCTTGCATACAAAACATTATCTTTTTCTAAAATAAATTAAAAGCATAGTAGCTATGTATGCAAACACAAGTTTCCTTTTCAAGAAAACTAATACAATGACTATTCTTTTTGTGTATGCACATGCATATGCACATATTCTTTTTCAAATATAAACTCACATAATAACTATTATTTTGTGTATGTATGTAACACATACTCTTTTCAAGAAACTAACATCATAGCTATTGTTGTGTGCACCTCAACAAATATTATTTTCCAAAAGAAATCATAATAGTTGTTACTTCTTGCATGCAAATACATATTTGTTTTTCCAAGAATTTAAAAGCATACTAGTTATACCTTCATGCATGCAAATACATATTACTTTTCAAGAATTCAAATGGTTTTCTCCCATACAAACATATACTTCTTTTCAAGAAAGTCAAATGTGTAATAGCTAGTTTTCTTGCATGCAAATATATACTTCTTTTAAAGAAATCCAAATCAATGGTAGCTAGTTTTCTTGCATGCAAACTTATATTTTCTTTTCCAAGAACTCTATCACAATAGTTATTATTCCCATGCATGCAAAATGCGTTTCTTTCCAAGAAATCTACACATGTATCATACCTCAGGGGATAATATGGGGTATAGAGGGGGGTAACCAAGGGAATCATGTGATGTAATAACGAGACCACAATTAGTTAATTTAGTTAAAGATGATAGATAAATGAGCCATATTTATAAATAAAGTGGTTAACCCTCATTATGCAAAGGACCACAAGTAGTTAGGAAATAATGTGATAAACCCATGGTATTGGATGTATGGTATTGAGAGACCCATGGTATTACCCATGGTATTGTATGTATGAAGCCTATATAAAGGCTAGAGGCTCTCCATTGAGATATGTCAAGAATTGGTTTTGTAGTGACAAGCGATGGCTTGTGGAATGATCTCCTTCCTTAAGAAGTAATTGTATGGTGTTTTCCTACCTCAAAGATTTTGATATTAATAAAGATATGAAGCTTTTATATTTATTCTTGGATCATTATTAAAATTATTTCGTAGATAGTTTAACATATTTGCAATTATACTACATTTGTGCACCTCAACAGATATTCTTTTCCAAATGAAATCATAATAGTTTTATTTCTTGCATGCAAATACATATTTGTTTTTCTAAGCATTTAAAAGCATAGTAACTATACGTTCATTCTTTCACACACATGTTACTTTTCATGATCTTTCTTGCCCTAGATCTTGGCCATGATAACTCGCATTAACCACTTAAGCCCACGATGCTCATGCAAGAAAGCTATCCACACATCTCAATGGATATTCATCATTCACATCAAGTTGTATATAATATTTTATGTTCAGAACATTGAACGACTCTTAAAAACATTGTTCACACACATACCCTTAATCTAAATTTGTGGTCTCATAGCGAAGTGGAAAACTATATCACAATGTTCTTTTATATGGTTTCTTCTTCGCCCTCTGTTTAATGTGACCTCTCAACAAAGGTCAAAATGCCTCCTTCACTTTGAGCGACCAACAACTACTCCTTTCCAAGCCAATTGTCACCATATTCCATTTCATTCCTCCGCATTTTGGCAGCTAATACTACCTTAGACGTTCCCATTTTCGAGGGTGTGAATGATAAACTAGCAGAAGTCATTATTGTAGTTTCCTTTTTTGTAGCATATCAATGTACAAAGAGGAAACATATCTAAAGGAGTAGAAGTTGCAAATACCAACATTACATATGAAAATATGCCCTCAAATCCAAGTGAATGAGAAGCACTATAACTGCCCTGATTAAAAACCATAAGCTTAAAAGGAAAAAACAATATGCCCCAGAAACATCATGGAAATCATTGTTGCAGCCACATTTTTCTCCTGGATGAAAAACCATTGTTTGCAAGCGAAGAAGAGGTAATATACCCATGCGCAAACAATCGTAACTCTCAAGATTAAAGATTCCCGTCCCATATGTTTAGTCCCACAACAATAAAGAAAGAAAATGTGGTTATCAAGAACCAACCCTAAATAAATCTCTTTCTAAGTGTCATGTAAAAAAAGGATAACTAGACATCAATCAAGGTTAAAATAATATTTCCATGTTATGTAAAATAAATGTCTTATATATATAGATATCATTTCCTTATTGAGTATAAAAAAAATCCCACCTCTTTCATTTTGAGCAACACGCTAATAAAATATTTTAATCATAATTTTTTTTTTAATTGTTTTATACATAGTTGACATTGAAATATTTGTAAATAGAATCTCCCTCATGTTGGGAATTAGAAAGCATGTAATAGGAACTCTCCATCTCTCTCTTTGTTTGTGTATCTAACACATTTATTAATATTATTAACATTATTGTAAAATACTACATGTCAACTCCATATTAGGCAATGAAGTATTAGTTAATAGGGACGTTCAAATATTTCATTCAAAATACACATTAAATAATGGAGGAATTACATAGCTAGGCACTCATACTGCACAAGTAAAAATATAGGATTTTTTTACATTCAATTCCTTTATATCTATATAGAAAGACACTAATTTTTTGTTGTTGTTGTGTGTGTGTGTGTGTCAACTCTATGTTGAGCATTTAATGAATTTCACATATCTTTATGAGTTGTAATATCAAATATTATTCTAGATGTCATGTGTATTCTCCATGTTGAGTAGTGTAGGAATTAGAGATCTCCCTCATATTAAAAAAATAGAAAAACTATTAATTACTTTATCTCTATATATAAAGTTGATGTAATTATGTTATTAAGGTGGATATTGAAGTGTTTTGTTTATGGCTAACATTGATTTTTTAAATTAATATTTAAGTTTAATTTTGAAAGAACTTTTTGTTATTAACATTTTTTAATTTTTTAATGTAGTTATTATTTTATTTCCTTTAATATAACGTCACATGACAACATCTTTTCTTATTGAGTTGAAACACCTCTTCACACATAATGATAATATTAGATTATAATTAAATTTTTTACATCTTTAATGATAATATGTATTATAAATTTGAATATTATATATTAGATTTCATTAGTAAATTAAACTTTATTATATGATTTGCATTCTTTTTTTTTAGTAATTGGTTATTATAATTTGAAATTATTTCCTTAAGGAAAAAATGTAATTTTCTTCAAAGTTTGAAAATTACATTTGTAGATGCATTGTAGTGAATTCAAAATAGATTGTTATGAAGAAAACAACCACCCATAAGAAATTTATACAAAAAAAGGCTTGGAAAACCTATACCAAACAATGTCAATGTGTTTCACCAAAAAATACATGTAAACATAAATATAATTGAAAGAACCTCTTGTCAACTGGGATATAGGATCTCACGATAACATAAACTTGCCATGAAGAACAGAGAGAAAAAATATGTGGTCTCAATCATGTACATGTACCACCTGCAGGCCTTCTATAAAAGGCTTGTGGTAGTACTCATAAAATGAATCGTCGTCCTATTCCATAATCTTCCATGCGCCAAGTGCTTGTTGTGTGTCTACTTTGGAAAGGTCATCAACCAAGGAGTTCCTCTCACTGTAAATATTTCAAAGGGAAATTCGATCAAAACTTATTTTCAACTGCAAGACCTCCTCTAGAATTGGAATGAATGTGTGCATGTGACACCTCAATATTTCATTAAACCAATTAATAATTATTAAAAAATCACGAAAGATTTGGAGTTGTCTGAATCCATTTTTCATAGCAAATACTAACAGAAGATTTAGATTGTGAAATTCAAAATAATTATTTGAGCCCCGACCCAAGCCACTTTGGAGTTTGAAAAAATGGTTTTCTCTTAAATAAAGTACAGCTCCTCCCCCACACTCGCCTCTAGTCAAGGATGAACCATCGAAGTAAGCCAAAGGACAAGAACGATCCATTTCTTTAGGAGAGATATTTTGAGGCATGCGGCTAACATTTAACTCCGGGATCAAATCATATATGGTCAGTGAATTAGCTACCACTCTATCAGGAGTTATAGCTTTCTCCTAGAAAATAACTTTATTTGTGCTATCCATATCCCCTAACTAATAATGGGTGGAAGAATTATGAACTTCTTTGGAGATGTGTTTTTCCACCATGAATGCCAAGATTCTATGCAAGATATACCTTGCCATATTAAGTCAACTGACATGGAAATGTGAATAGTATTCCAAACAACACAAGCAAAAGGGCATACCAGAAAGAGGTAGTCCACTCATGGTCCACTATTTCCTTGGCAAGTTTGCAAAGAGGGCACTAGCCTGGCCCTAAGAAACTTCTCATTTTTAAATTTTCACTCGTGGGAAGCTTATTTTCTAGTATGCACCATGAAAAGAGTCTGGATTTCACCAGACAACTTAGCCTTTATAACTTTTTCAACCACCAAACTAATAATCTAGCCTCCATAACTTCTTCCAAAACCAGACTAATACTTTGGGCTCTTTGTTTGCCATGATGAATAAATAACTTGTCTTTGGAGTGTATTCCACTTGAGGAGAGTGAACCTAGCACAAAGTGTCTTCCCTGTCACTTAGTCTGACATGATAAATATTGAGAGAGGTGGTATAATTCTTCTTGACCAAGCAATTGGCATGCTCAATTGATTTGCATTCAGCTAGCCCTAGGGCCAAATATATATACTATTCGGATCTGCCACCTAGTTTAGATTTCTTATCCCGCTTGCATTGAGGAAGACAACGATCTCTTGTGGCAAGATATAATTCTCCCCATAACCTACCCATGAATCTTAATTATAGTAAATTATTTATGAAATTATGATAAATAATTATTTTATTATAAAAGTAAAATTGTTTAATTTAAAATTAAATTAAAGTAATTTATTTTAATAAAAAAAATCATAACTTTTTAAAATTAATAAATTTAAAAAAAATTAATCTCTTTCCTTAACCAAACAGTTTTTAGTTATTTGAATCATTATCTATATCATGAATAACTTCGTGATATTCATATCACTTCACCTTTCTAGTTTGGTAAGCTTTAAAGATAGTTGACTTGTCTTTAAGATAAATTATGTATTTATTAATTTTATTAATGGGTGTATATAAATGTATAATTTAATTCTTGGTGAATGAATTGTACTTAGTGCAATCTCTTTTATATTAAATTTTTTATTAAATATGTAATTTTTTTGCAAACAAATGAACATACAAATAAGATGAGATATAGCCAAATGAGATATCAATATTGATTCAAATATTATTACATAATGATGGAGATCTTAGTACATATCAATAGAAATTAATGTGTATATGTCAATCATGATATATAAATGTTGATTGTGATCTCAAACTCAATTAAAGCATGATAAAAGGTGGCATTCACTTTTCCTCCTTGCATGTCAATCATCACCCATTTTATCTCCACCAAACATGTTTATTGGGTTCAAGTATGAGAAAGAGGTAACATTGACATGTGAGTGGTTTTGTTAACTTTGAGAGCTACAATAAAAAATATTAGAGAAATTAGAGAAAATATTCTTTCATTAAAATAATAATATTGAATAGTATATCAATAAATAAATTAAAGAGAGAAATCAGTGTCAGAGGAAAGAGATAAACAAAAAGAATTCACAAATGGACATTACATATGTGTTGTATCATATAGAGGATCACAATATATTTGCTATCATACATTACATCAAGCTTATAAACATAATCTTTTTGTGAGCTCTAAGATATTTTCGACAAATATTTATGTTATTCAAAATCTCACTTGTCACACACATATACTCTACAACCCCATAATGAAATATATAGAGAGAGTTCTCATGACA
>APFE031035011.1:0-10235 GCA_000404065.3 Pinus taeda | reverse complement strand
TAACATGAATTAAAATTATTAATATAGTAATAACATAAATTTAATAATGATAATGATTAGTATAATAATGTTACAAAACAGTGTAACATAATAGTAAAACATAAAACATAAAACAAATAAACAATACAATAGTAACATGAAATAGAATTATTAATATACAAATAACATGAATTAAATAATTAGTATAATTAGTATAATAGTCTTACAAAATAGTAAAAAATAAAACATAAATATCGTGACAAAAGTGTATTGCAAAATAGTGCTACAATATTGATGGCTTCCCGCCGTTCTCGAAATATCCTCCCGCCGTTCTCAAACTATCCTGTTGATATGACTTGACGTCCTGCAAACTTTAATATTGACTTTATGACACTGGTACTGGTTTCGGTATATGGGTTAGGGTTATGACTTGTTTTACCGTTTGGCAACCTACATCCGTCGGTTCGCTCCTATATGATCCCGCATCCTTTTGTCAACCCATTCATTATCACTGTGCTCTGTTCTTTCATCGAGCTCCGCTCTGCTCTGAGGGTTTCGTTCCACTGTGTTTTGACTGTCACTACGGTTTCTTTTGTGATTGTTCCCGGTCTTCTAACGCCATGGAGGTGGGTTCAATAGCTCGTAATGACCCCCTTTAACTCTGCACAGTTACAATTTCGATTTGTTGCTCGTTGGTTAGGTGCTCTGGTCGGTTCTATGTTTGTTTAATGACTGAAATCTTTTCCTTACAGGTTTCCCTCCAGGTTAACGTGCTCGGTTTCTGCTACAAGGTAATTCTTTGGTTCCTTTTAAACTGCTTGGCACCTTATCTTTTCGACCCTAACGAATATTGCCACTGTTCTTCAGGCTTTAATGGTAACTCGTCTCCAAACCCGGTCTTCTCGGTACTAGGTAATTTCTTATCTCAATCTCCTTCGATTATTAATGATTAGTCTTTTAGTTATGTCTGTAGTTCCATATTAATCCGTCCTCCTTGTCTGTAGGTGCTTGGCACTGTTGGTGGGTGTGGCTCGGTGCTCTACTCTGTCTCGGCAGTCACTGATATCTATCAGTCTTCATTCTACGGGTAGCATCCTTCCATATCTGTCTGTATTTGTTGGTTCTGTAGGCTCCGTCTGGTTTTGGTTGTCGTCTGGACGTTGAAACTTTTGTTGGGTTCCTTCCTTTTGATGGAAGAGTTCTCTTCTCTTGTACGCTGGTATTTATTTTTGGGTTTCCCACTCTGTAAGGCAAATAACTGGTCTGTTGGTCTTCTGTCTGGTGGCTTGAGCCTCGGGTTACACTAAACCCTCGCTAGATATGTCATTGTTTTGTCATTCGGTGGAATGGGTTTTCGGAACTTCGAAACCCTCGTTCTGTACTGTATTATTTGTTTAATGGCACGCTCATTCGCGTGGTTTATGCTGGATATCTTATGACTCTGCAAATTATTTAACCTCTGTTTTCTTATATCATTGCCTATTCGAATTTCCCCTTCGGGGTTTGGGTTCTGTTCTTGTATTTTGGGCTTTTAATAATATGCCGGTTTTTGAAATGTTCAGAACAGTGTATAATGATTCATACAGTCTTAGGAACGATACAATACATGCTAGATCTATTACAGTACTTTACTCGGCTCTTTAAGAAATTGGAGGGTTCCACGAAATACCTGTAGTTTTCTATTCGCATGCACAGTCTTTGCTTTCTGTGTCTGAAAATGATTTAATTGTCGCGTCCGCTTCTCTTATGATTTTGCCTGTGTGTTGGTTGATGTAGGCCACCGGTTATCTTCTCCATCGAAAAGTATTCTGACTGTCACGTCCGCTTCACCTGTAACTTTATTTGTCTCTGTTCCAATATCATTTACTCGTACAGGAAACTATAATAGGATGCATGAAATCAATTATTACAGTGATGATAAAAGTAAATAAAATAGATAATAATGTCTTCTTTAGAAATGACTGTATTTTCTTTCTTTTCTCGTCTGAGAGGGAATCCCGTACAATGACTATCTTCCTGTTTTTATCTTTAAGAAACATAACTGTTCTTTGAGGAAACTGCCCCAATAGAAAGTTAACTGTTTATCAGTTTTGTTTAACTGTCCTTAACTAATTTAACATTCTTAAAGAAACTAATAAATTATTTTTTCTGTTACTAATTCCTATTAAACAATAATAGTGCTCCACTATAATTATCCTAATCCTATCAACCTTCAGACAGATAAAATAAAATAAAACAAGTAAAATAAAGTCACGTAACTGACAAGCCCAACACTTGTCCAATTAAAATAAACGACTGTGTGTTCTGGTCTCTTCATGAGACTGTCAACCACTTTATGTCTCCTCAGAGCTGGATGTTCCTGCATCAGGCTCCCGGGGTGGCAAAAAGTCATGGCTCCGTTCCATGAGGTCGTCAACAGAGTAGCCTGCCTTTTGTATTTGCGTCGCGTTAAGCCACGAACTGTCCTCTATTGGACGGTTCTTTCATTTTACCAAATACTGCAAATATTCCTTCCTGCGTGTGCGCTTAGCTACCTGTGTGTCCAAAATCCCCTCGATCTCAACGGGTGGTGCCATCGGCGTCTGTCTCGTCCACGAATCTCCTTCACCTTTGGTGTCCCGCGGTGGCTCTGCTGCTGCATTATCTGCTGAACCTGCGACATAAGGGAACAGATCTGCCACGTTAAAAATAGGGGAAATACCAATCCCTGGTGGCAACTGTATCTCATAGGCGTTCGCAGAAAATTTGCGAATGATCTTGCAGGGCCCGATTTTCTTAAATTTCAGCTTGTTGTACTCTCGCTTTGGAAATCGTTCCTTGCGTAAGTATGCAAGGACTTCATCCCCAACATTAAACTGAACTTCCCAGCGTTTTGTATCAGCTCGCTGCTTGTACCTCTGGCTGCTGTCCTGTAGTTTCAGCTTAACCTGTTCGTGCATTTTGCTCATAGCTTGGGCGAAATCTTCTCCATCAGCGCTCCGTTTCTCCAGTTCCCCCAAATCTCGTAACTCGTGCACTCCTCATGGATGCATCCCGTACAGAATTTGGAACGGACTGTATCCTGTGCTACGGTTAGGGGAATAGTTGTATGCGAATTCCGCCTGCGCTAGTACACGATCCCAAGTCCGGGAATTTTCACCTGTTAGACTTCTGAGCAAATTCCCCAGACTTCGGTTCACTACCTCCGTCTGTCCGTCCGTCTGCGGATGATAAGCAGAGCTGAACTGCAACTGAGTATTTAACTTTTTCCATAAATTCCTCCAAAAATGGCCTGTGAACTTGACATCTCTGTCGGAGATAATGGTTCGTGGAAGTCCATGCAACTGCACAATCTCTGTAAAGAAAAGATGTGCTATGTAAGTAGCATCGCTCGTTTTCCTGCATGGTACAAAGTGTGCCATCTTCGAAAATCGGTCTACTACAACCATTACTGAATCAAAGCCGCGTTGTGTCTTTGGCAAACCCAGCACAAAACCCATGCTGACTGAATCCCATGGTCGACTAGGAATGGGCAATGGCATATAAAGTCCAGTGTTCTGACTGTGACCTTTTTCCAATTGAAAAATTTTACACCTAGCCACATATCTCTGCACATCCCGCTGCAACTTAGGGCAAAAATAGAAATGTTGTACCTGAGCAATGGTTTTATCAATTCCAAAGTGTGCTGCCAGGCCTCCGTTGTGTTTTTCCTGTATGATATTTTCCCGCATAGAACAGTTGGGAATGCATAACTGCCCTCCTTTGAACAGCAATCCTTCCTGAAGATTATAGTCCAGCCACTTGCTGTCATTTCGTAACAGCGGGTTTTGGCAAGCCTCATAGGCCTCCATAAACTCGGTGTCGATCGGATACAGCTCTTTTAAATGTTCAAATCCTAAGATCTGCATTGTGCTCTCCTGTAACAGTAATGTTCTCCTACTAAGTGCATCTGCTACCTTATTTGATTGCCCACTAATGTGTTTTAGTACAAACGTGAAACTTTGCAAGTACTCAACCCAGGCTGCATGCTTATGGTTCAACTTATGCTGCTGCATAATGGACTGTAACGCAGAATTATCAGAAAATAAAACAAATTTGTTACCCAATAGATAATGTCGCCAATGTTTCAAAGCCTGTACAATGGCGTAAAACTCCTTGTCATAGGTCGAGTACTTCTGTCTGCTCTCATTTAGCTTTTCACTGAAATAAGCAACTGGTCTGTCCTCCTGGCTAAGAACTACTCCAATGGCTATACCACTGGCGTCGCAACGAACTTGAAAAATTTTGTTGAAATCAGGCAGTCTCAACACAGGTCTTTCAGTAATCTTCTTCTTCAAGATCTGAAAACTGTTTTCTGCTGCTTCAGTCCAGTGAAATGGCTGATTTACTTTCTTGATTGTATCCAACATCGGTGCGCAAATCTCGCTGAAATTTCTGATGAACTTCCTGTAAAAACTGGCAAGTCCATGGAAACTTCGAACTTCGAATAAACTTTTCGGAGAAGGCCAGCTAACTATAGTTGTCACCTTTTCTGGGTCCATTTTTAATTCATTCTCCACAATAACAAAACCCAGATATACTAGTTCTCGCTGAAAAAAGGTACATTTCTTCAAATTAATTAACAGCTTGTTCTGCTGTAATTTTCTCAATACACTTTACAAATGTCTGAAATGCTCCTCCTTAGTCTTACTAAAAATCTGAATATCGTCCAAGTAAACTATTACAAACTTACCGTTAAATTCCTTCAGCACTTCATTCATCAGACGCATGAACGTGCTGGGAGCGTTACTCAAACCAAACGGCATCACCAGCCACTCGTATAAGCCTTCATTTGTCTTGAAAGTGGTTTTCCATTCATCTCCTTCACGAATCCGGATGTAGTGATATCCACTCTTCAAGTCAATCTTCGAAAAATAGGCCGCTCCACTCAAACAATCCATCATATCGTCCATCCTTGGGAAGGGAAACCTGTACCTAACGGTAATTTTGTTAATAGCCCTGGAATCCGTACACATTCTCCACTCTCCTCCTTTCTTTGGAGCCAAAACGGTAGGTACTGCACATGGGCTCATGCTCTCCCGAATCAAACCTTTGTCCAACAACTCTTGGATCTGTTTTCTAATTTCTTCATGGTCCTTGGGACTCATGCGGTAAGTTGCTTTATTTGGCAGGCTTTCCGCTGGTATAAAGTCAATGCAGTGACTAATACCCCTCCTAGGTGGCAACTCATCTGGAAGATCATCCACCACAATGTCTCCAAAATTCTGCAGCAACCTCTGAACTTCTTCTGGCAAATCTGAAATCTGTGTGTGGAGTACCACTGCCTTTGGTCTCCTTATGACAGAAAATTTTATCTCGCTGTCCTCATTCTGTTTTATGAATTCCTTCCCACCTAACAGCAGTGCTTTCACTCCACTAGCTTCTGCTGTATTTTCCTCCTTGATGGGTACAAGGGTATGCTTGATCCCATCTTTCACGAACTTATAGCAGTTAGTTTTCCCATCATGAACTGCACTTCTGTCAAACTTCCAAGGTCGTCCTAACAGTAAATGACAGACATCCATTGGCATGACATCGCAAAGGATCTTGTCTTTATACTTACCGATCTGAAACTCCACCTCACACTGTTCATCAACTAACAGTTGATGCCCCTTCTGCAGCCACGACACTTTGTAGGGAGTGGGATGTTTCAGCTTCTTTAATCCCAGCTTCTCCACCATCTCCACAACTACCAAATTATCGGTACTTCCATTGTCAATGATCAACTTACAACACTTACCTCGTGACTTGCAAATAGTGCGAAACAAAGCCTTTCGCTGATCTGGTTCTGCAATTTCCTTTGCTGGCTTCAGCAGCACCTTATTCAACACCAAGGCCTCGCCTGTCTCTGGTGTATTTTCTGCTTCTTGAGGTGTTTCCTCAACATCCTCAGGCTGAGCAAAATAGGTTCCTCTCCCACCTGCAGGTTCACCTTCAGGACAGTCATACGACTTGTGTCCCATTTTGTGACAACGGTAACACTGGACAGTTCCCCTGCCTCGACCAAATCCTCGCCCTCTCTGAGCTGGTCGTCCTTCCTTATTGTTGTTGTCCTTATCTGTTGTACCAGCAGATTTGGAACTGCTGCCTTCCTCACTTGAGCCTGTGCCTCTACCTCTGTCATAAATCTTGCCTTTCCCCCTGCCAGAACCACCTCCTCTCTTGGTGTTCTGTTTCCTGTTTATTTTCTCCTCTGCCTTCAGCGCAAACTGATAGGCCTCATCCAACGTCTGTGGTGAAAGGATACCAATTTCATCCAAAATCTCCCCTCTCAAGCCATTTACAAATCTGGCTGTTTTTTCTGAGGTATCTTCCACATACCCTGCTCGCAGATTCAATTTATAAAATTCCTCGGTAAACTCCCTAATAGTCATTCCTCTTTGTTTCAGGTTCTATACCTATCTGTACAACATAATCTAATAATCTTTCGGTAGGAGCTTCTCCTTCAGCTTTGCTTCCATTCTGGCCCACTTCTTGATTGGCTGTTTGTTTAGTCTCCTTCTTTCTGCCTGAACGTTGTCCCACCATAAGGACGCATGTCCTTTCAGCTTGGTGGTGGCAAACTTTACTTGTTTGTCCTCACTGGTTTCCTCAAACTCAAAAAATTAATTAACTTCACTCAGCCAATCTAACAACACATCTGCAGACAACTCCCATCATAAGTAGGCAACTCATGTCTTGGCTTATGACTGGACAGCAATACTGACTTCAATAATCTAAGTTCCGGTGTCACTCCTTCGTACCCATCCTCCTCTGGTTCAACTATTTCTTCATCATTGTTATCTGCTGGGTTTCTTCTTCCCCCAGCCTCTATCACTGCCAATCTTTCCCGCAAAACTCGTATCTCTTCTCGCAATCCAACATCTACCGGCCTGTGGACTACTCGTCCTCTTCCTCTTCCTCTTGCTTCACCTTCACCTTCTACCTGTTCCATTAGTTCTGACTCAAAATACTAGCTCTGATACCACTTATGATGGCTTCCCGCCGTTCTCGAAATATCCTCCCGCCGTTCTCGAACTATCCTATTGATATGACTTGACGTCCTGCAAACTTTAATATTGACTTTATGACACTGGTACTGGTTTCGGTATATGGGTTAGGGTTATGACTTTTTTTACCGTTTGGCAACCTACATCCGCTGGTTCGCTCCTATATGATCCCGCGTCCTTTTGTCAACCCATTCATTATCACTGTGCTCTGTTCTTTCGTCGAGCTCCGCTCTGCTCTGAGGGTTTCATTCCACTGTGTTTTGACTGTCACTACGGTTTCTTTTGTGATTGTTCCCGGTCTTCTAACACCATGGAGGTGGGTTCAATAGCTCGTAATGACCCCCTTTAACTCTGCACAGTTACAATTTCGATTTTCTGCTCGTTGGTTAGGTGCTCTGGTCGGTTCTATGTTTGTTTAATGACTGAAATCTCTTCCTTACAGGTTGCCCTCCAGGTTAACGTGCTCGGCTTCTGCTACAAGGTAATTCTTTGGTTCCTTTTAAACTGCTTGGCACCTTATCTTTTGGACCGTAACGAATATTGCCACTGTTCTTCAGGCTTTAATGGTAACTCGTCTCCCAACCCGGTCTTCTCGGTACCAGGTAATTTCTTATCTCAATATCCTTCGATTATTAATGATTAGTCTTTTATTTATGTCTGTAGTTCCATATTAATCCGTCCTCCTTGTCTGTAGGTGCTTGGCACTGTTGGTGGGTGTGGCTCGGTGCTCTACTCTGTCTCGGCAGTCACTGATATCTATCAGTCTTCGTTCTACGGGTAGCATCCTTCCATATCTGTTTGTATTTGTTGGTTCTGTAGGCTCCGTCTGGTTTTGGTTGTCGTCTGGACGTTGAAACTTTTGTAGGGTTCCTTCCTTTTGATGGAAGAGTTCTCTTCTCTTCTATGCTGGTCTTTATTTTTGGGTTTCCCACTCTGTAAGGCAAATAACTGGTCTGTTGGTCTTTCGTCTGGTGGCTTGAGCCTCGGGTTACACTAAACCCTCGCCGGATATGTCATTGTTCTGTCATTCGGTGGAATGGGTTTTCGGAACTTCGAAACCCTCGTTCTGTACTGTATTATTTTTTTAATGGCACGCTCAGTCGTGTGGTTTATGCTGGATATCTTATGACTCTGCAAATTATTTAACCTCTGTTTGCTTATATCATTGCCTATTCGAATTTCCCCTTCGGGTTCTATTCTTGTATTTTGGGCTTTTAATAATATGTCGGTTTTTGAGATGTTCAGAACAGTGTATAATGATTCATACAGTCTTAGGAACGATACAATACATGCTAGATCTATTACAGTACTTTACTCGGCTCTTTAAGAAATTGGAGGGTTCCACGAAATACCTGTAGTTTTCTATTCGCATGCACAGTATTTGCTTTCTGTGTCTGAAAATGATTTTATTGTCGCGTCCGCTTCTCTTATGATTTTGCCTGTGTGTTGGTTGATGTAGGCCACCGGTTATCTTCTCCGTCGAAAAGTATTCTGACTGTCACGTCCGCTTCACCTGTAACTTTATTTGTCTCTGTTCCAATATCATTTACTCGTATAGGAAACTATAATAGGATGCATGAAATCAATTATCACAGTGATGATAAAAGTAAATAAAATAGATAATAATGTCTTCTTTAGAAATGACTGTATTTTCTTTCTTTTCTCGTCTGAGAGGGAATCCCGTACAATGACTATCTTCCTATTTTTATCTTTAAGAAACATAACTGTTCTTTGAGGAAACTGCCCCAACAGAAAGTTAACTGTTTATCAGTTTTGTTTAACTGTCCTTAACTAATTTAACATTCTTAAAGAAACTAATAAATTATTTTTTCTGTTACTAATTCATATTAAACAGTAACAGTGCTCCACTATAATTATCCTAATCCTATCAACCTTCAGACAGATAAAATAAAATAAAACAAGTAAAATAAAGTCACGTAACTGACAAGCCCAACACTTGTCCAATTAAAATAAACGACTGTGTGTTCTGGTCTCTTCATGAGACCGTCAACCACTTTATGTCTCCTCAGAGCTGGATGCTCCTACATCAGGCTCCTGGGGTGGCAAAAAGTCATGGCTCCGTTCCATGAGGTCGTCAACAGAGTAGCCTGCCTTTTGTATTTGCGTCGCGTTAAGCCACGAACTGTCCTCTATTGGACGATTCTTCCATTTTACCAAATACCGCAAATATTCCTTCCTGCGTGTGCGCTTAGCTACCTGTGTGTCCAAAATCCCCTCGATCTCAACGGGTGGTGCCATCGGCATCTGTCTCGTCCACGAATCTCCTTCACCTTTGGTGTCCCGCGGTGGCTCTGCTGCTGCATTATCTGTTGAACCTGCGACATAAGGGAACAGATCTGCCACGTTAAAAATAGGGGAAATACCAATCCCTGGTGGCAACTGTATCTCATAGGCGTTCGCAGAAAATTTGTGAATGATCTTGCAGGGCCCGATTTTCTTAAATTTCAGCTTGCTGTACTCTCGCTTTGGAAACCGTTCCTTGCGTAAGTACGCAAGGACTTCATCCCCAACATTAAACTGAACTTCCCAGCGTTTTGTATCAGCTCGCTGCTTGTACCTCTGACTGTTGTCCTGTAGTTTTAGCTTAACCTGTTCGTGCAGTTTGCTCATAGCTTGGGTGAAATATTCTCCATCAGCGCTCATTTTCTCCAGTTTCCCCAAATCTCGTAACTCGTGCACTCCTCGCAGATGCATGCCGTACAGAATTTGGAACGGACTGTATCCTGTGCTACGGTTAGGGGAATCGTTGTATGCGAATTCCGCCTGCGCTAGTACACGATCCCAAGTCCGGGAATTTTCACCTGTTAGACTTCTGAGCAAATTCCCCAGACTTCGGTTCACTACCTCCGTCTGTCTGTCCGTCTGCAGATGATAAGCGGAGCTGAACTGCAACTGAGTATTTAACTTTTTCCATAAAGTCCTCCAAAAATGGCCTGTGAACTTGACATCTCTGTCGGAGATAATGGTTCGTGGAAGTCCATGCAACCGCACAATCTCTGTAAAGAAAAGATGTGCTATGTAAGTAGCATCGTTGGTTTTCCTGCATGGTACAAAGTGTGCCATCTTCGAAAATCGGTCTACTACAACCATTACTGAATCAAAGCCGCGTTGTGTCTTTGGCAAACCCAGCACAAAATCCATGCTGACCGAATCCCATGGTCGACTAGGAATGGGCAATGGCATATAAAGTCCAGTGTTCTGACTGTGACCTTTTGCCAATTGACAAAT
>APFE031035000.1:88120-108351 GCA_000404065.3 Pinus taeda | reverse complement strand
ATAGCTCTCAGGTTAGGGCCCAACCTGAGAGCCATAGATCCCCTCTGTTTTAGTATTGTTTCTATTTCATTTCCAGCACTTTAAGTTTCATTTGCACATGCAATTTGAATGGAAGTCTTGTAATTCGATTTTCTTATGAGTTAGATAGATTTTGCTTATGATACCATTACTTCCACTTGCTTAGTATAGCAGAGGATACATAACATCCATTGGAGCTCCAGCAAAAACGGTTGTTAAGGCTCACTGCCATCTCGTTTGGAGATTGGGGTGCAGTCAATAGCAGACCACCAAAAACACGCATGAATTTGGTTGATACAGTTATGATTTGGATTTAGATGCTTCCTTGTCATTTACACAAACCACACATCTCTTCATCACAGTCCCATACGTATTTCTCTTTGCGTTTTGGATCACTGTTCAATAAAATCACGGTACACTTAGTGTAGGTTGATGCATTTCCGGTTTGATAAACAGTTTTGGTCATTTGTTTCATTTACACTCTTCTCCATCTCGTTTCATTTCCATCCTTTCTGTTTTGACCTTGCATGTAACCACGTTTCTTTGACTTACATTGTGTTCTGCCCTTTCCTAAACATCTCCTATTTCTCACGTAGCTTCATTCCTTGACCTTTCACATACATCACTCCAACACACTCCCTACAACCGTTTCCCATCTCATACTTCCACTCCTGAGCCATCCCCAGCCTGATCCCTATCTCTCACATCCCTTCCTACCCTTCCATCACCCTTCCCTCACCTCAGTCCTTCACGGTAGACCATCCTGTAGCAGTTCAGAGACATCCTGTAGAAAACCCTGAGTTTCCTGTAGAATCCCCTACAGACATCCTGTAGGAGGTCATTCACGCGGTTGCTGAAGCTCCTGCACGTGGGAAGCCTCTGTGGATGGATGCCCAGGGTTCATAGGGACCTCACCTAGCCTCCCCAACCTGTCCAACGCTTTCCTTCCTTCTCCATCCAATCTGCACAATCAAACCCTAATAAGTAAACAAATCACAATCACTCCACCTACTTAATGAAAAAGTATAAAGACATGTCTTTTATAATTTCAGTAGTTTAGATTCATGCATTTCCACTTGTTAGATGTAGTAGCAACATTGGTAGAAGTATTACTCATCCCCATTGCATTATAGAGATTAGACTAGTCAAATTAGGGTTTCCTAGGGTTACATGCTTTGATTTACTTTTAGTTCATTTTTGTCAATTAGCTTAGTCTCCTTTGAGCTAGCTTTCGTCCATCATTGATAAAGCTTCTTCTGTGAGCCTATAGAAGTTGGCTTGACCCCTAGCGGACTTGTGCCAGCTGACCAAGTGACAGCTGCGACAAGAGCTAGTACTTGTGCATATAGCACCGTCGCTTCCAAGTTTGTACGAACTACCGGGTTGATAAAATGAGAGACAGGAAGCCCCAGGAGTTGTAGCATTATTGCTACAATACTAGAGCTCACCACCTTTGTCTTCCATTGTATGCTAATTTCTCCATGTGGGGACTATTTTGATAAGGTCCATATCCACGAGCCTACGCCTATCAATTTTTCTATGAAAACATTCAATAAAGGGTTTAGTGTTAGAAATTAGGACAATACTAGGGGGGGGTGTATCAATATGATACAAATTTTAACAATTAAAATTTTTATTTCACTTGGGAAAAAACACTAGGACACCATAAAATTATTCAACAATTAATTCAAATAAGAATGAAGAGAAATAATATCAACAATCATAATGGAACACAAATTCTTCAATTGTTTCCAATTACTTCACAAGGCAAGCTACAACTTGTTGTTACAATTCTTTTGCTACATCCAATAAGAAGATATAACTCCCTGATTTATCATCTACAACTGAATGGAGCTACAACCCCAAATATTTACCAACACCCACTAGAAGGAGCACCAACCCATGAACTACATGCTACTACTTGCTTGACATTCACCGATTCTTTTTTCTTCCATTCTCATACTAGAACAATGTATGGCACCTATGCCTCCAAAATAAAAACAATTTCTCCTTAATCACTAATATATTTAGCAATATTTGAGAAGTGAAATCACTAGTAGCATCATCTCACAAAATTCTCCACAATTTTTTTTTCTTCAACCTGCTTGCTCAAGCTTGCTTATGAAGATTTTTTGGCTTGAAATTTTTGGCCTTTGTGCTTTTTATTTATTCTTGGATGAATCCTTAATTTTTTATTTTTCCTTTGTCCTATTTATTTCAGTCTTCTAGATATTCTCACTAAGTTGTCATACCTTGAACACTTGTTTCTTCATGTTAAACTAGGTTTTTCCACTTATGTTAGCTATTATGACCTTTTTTTAAACAAGTTTTAGCTAGGCTTTTTTATAATTAGAAAGCTTTTAACTTTGGATTAGTTCCAAAACAACCACTAAATTGTTACTTATCTAAAGTTGCTAACTCATTCCATCAAAGCTTGAAGGCTTTAAAATTATACCAAAATAGTTACCGACTCATCATATCAATGCATGTGCCCAAGGAACTTTACTACAGGCCCAAATCTTTTTAATAATCATTGTTTCCAAACATAGCTACACTACCAAACTTTGCAACCCTTTTTAATTAAATAAAAATGTTGTTGATTCTACCAAAATTCCTTTAGCTCCTTCATTGGTGGTAATTTTATTTTTACCATAGGACCTAACACTGTGACCTTTGCTCAACCATTTAGGTGCTTAACTACCTTTTAAGCCTATGAGGGCCTATTTTCCTTTGTAACCTTCATGCCCTCAGTCTTCATATTCCCCACATAACCTTGTCTTGAAAATTAACCTATAGCTCTCAATCTAGGTGCTTTTAAACTCACCTCCTTTGTAACATTTTAGGCCTCTCTTAGCGGGCTTAGCTATAAGCAGGGTATGCCTTGCTTTCTTCTATGAGCCAATGGCATTGCACCCAAGTTTAGTTAGCTCTAACATTGCCACATCTGCCTGATGCCCAGTCAGTCCGATGCTTCCCTATGATGTTACCCTTTAACTTTTAGGGTGATGAATAGTAATATGATGTCATGCTGATGTAACCTATGTCATGTTTCACCCTGTGATTGGTCCACATGTCACTCAGAATGGGCTATTCATGTACCTAAAAGCACTAAATCTTCCTACCATCTATCACACTCCCATTGGCCTGCGCTAACATCATCTCTCATCAATAATATGTTGCCACCTGCCATTTGTTAGATAGGAGAGAGAAAGGTCTTGCAACCTTGGTTTTGCAAATAAATCCTTTATAAAATTTTAAAAGGGTCCCGACTTATTTCGCTTATACTTCCTTTGAGCCAACACTCCTCTGCACATTGATTTGTTGTCCTTCCAAGGTCACCTTTTTGGGGTAGCCTTAGTAGGCTGAGCTATTAATGTGGGGGCCTCCACTTTATGTCCAATGACCATGCTCCACTGTTTTTTTGTGCACCCATGCACACCCGATCAATATCCTTTGCATTCCTTAATGTTGCTTCGCGGTATTACCACCAGGCTACCTCCACTGGGATGATGTGGAAGATGGGTTCTACATCCTGCTAATGAAAAAATTCTTGCCACTTTGTTGTTCATACAACATACACCCATTCCTCTTTTTGCTACTTTTCTATGCTTTTTGTTGGGTTTGGCTACTACACCAGACTTGGCTACATGCCAAAAGGGGCCCTAACCTCCTTAGCTCTGCAAACTTTGACTTGTGGGACTTGCAATTTTGATTGACTCTAACTCTCAATCTAAGAGGCCATTTTCAAACTTTTGCATACCATTAGAAAGATATTCTACATCTCTTCCCATCGATGTGGGTTCCATATGTATATAATATTATATGCTACTATAAAAATGTCTCCAAATTCTCTGCACCATTCTCCACTAATGATGATCTTCAACCTTCTTCTTGTGCCTAGAACCTGGACTTCTAAGGAATCCTTTTGACACCTTTGCTACCTATTTCCATCAATGACAACATATTCCCAATATTATCCCCTTTTGGAATTTATGGAAACACCAATATCAAAAAAAACATCATAAATAAAACTTTCCTCCAAATGTTGCTCCCCCTTAGATGTAGTTCTCTTCTACTATATCCTTCTACTACAGTGTTGTTATTGTTGTTCTCTCTTGATGTTGTTTGATCACTAATACCTATCATTTCTTTTGTTTGATCACCAAGCACCTCACCCCTTTTGACATCAATAGAAAAGACACCAACATGCTCTCCCTATCAGCATACGCCCCCTATCAACAATCTTATTTTGTCATGTTTCTCTTGCAAACCTGGTGGCTTCATCTTCATATGCTGAATATATACTAGCTTCCTTTCTTCCTCTTGAAGGAAGAGCTAGTGGAGGGAGGCAAGGGGAACAACTCTCAATATTTCTCTTAAGTACTCACTCCTATTCTCTAAGCAGTGGCTTGGTGAAAATATTAGCAACCTATTCTTTTATGGCGACATACTCCATATTAACAATCTAATTGGGAACTTTCTCTCTCAAGAAATGATACTTGATTAGAATATGCTTTGTCTTAGAGTGAAAAACAAGATTATTTGACATGCTTATGCCACTTGTGTTGTCACAAATAATAAGAATGGGCTACTCATAAAACACTTGTACATCCTAAAAGGTTTGCATCATCCACAATAATTGAATGCAACAAGAAGTTGTTGCAATGTACTCTGCTTCAGCTGTAGATAAAGAAATGGAAGACTACTTCTTACTCAATCATGAAAGAAGACATTCTACAAGAGATAAAGCATCACCACTGATGCTATTTCGATTATCTACATCACATGCCCACTCAACATCAATATAAAAAGTTAATGAAAAATCTTTACCTCCAGGGTACCACAGTCCATAATCCATGGTTGCTCTGAGATATCTAAGGAATCCTCTTGGATGCAAGTAGATGGTTCTATCCAGGGGCTTCTTCGAATCTTCCAACAATACCGACAACATACATAATGTATCGTCTTGAGGTAGTCAAGTATAAGAGGCTACAAATTATGGATCTATATAAAGTTTGATCAACCTCTGGGGATTCATTAGTCTTTCTAAGTTTGCAACCCATCACCATTGAAGTGATCACTAAAGAGAATTCTTCCATGAAAAATTTCCTCAACACTTCTTTGAGAGTGTTGGGATAGAGTCCCCTAGGGTCAATTTTGGGGCAGAAAGCCCAAGTTTTTGTATGTAAAGTGTAAAGTCTCCGCAATTTGTAGTCACAGAGGACGTAGATGTAAAGTGTCATAAAGGGTTTTACCCTTCTATTTATGTAAGTTGTGTTGGCTTTAGAAGATATACCCATGGTCCGTGGACCATGGGATTGTATAAAAAGGAGAGTCTTAGAACAGTCTAAGGCAGTTAGTCATTGATGATGAATGTAATGGATCATTAGCAAAAAGAGTGAAGGGTCTTAGAGTAGAAGAAAGGATCTACAACTGTGTGCACAGAGGCCTAGGGTAGAAGTCTACAGCTGAGTGCACGAACCTTTGCAGCTGTGTGTGAAGGGTAGTTTGAGTTTGTAAGAAGATCTGAAGCATTAATAAAGAAGATTACTCTAGAAATATGTGTTTTTGATCTATTTAATTATGTTATGAATGAATGTGAATATGTTATGATGAATACTGGGTTTATGGTTTAATGCTATATTGATGCGCAAATATGTATGTTTTACATTTTTATATGAACGCAAGTAATAATATCTGCTTACATGAAGAATATCTTAATGCATGCTAAAGATATCAGACACTTAAGTCAATCTAGACAATAAAAAACTTAGGAGTGATTACAAAGGTGTGTAAGTGGTTAATTCACCTGTTTAAGGTTTGCAAAATACATTCATAGACCTTCGCAAAGGTCTAGAGGCTAGTAAGAGGAAGTTATATCAATAAGCCTCAAGGGATTATCAAGCTGCGGTAAGGAAGGAAAAAGGTAAAAAATGACATCATAACAATCTCTAGGTGTGGAAACTTGGTTCTAGCATCCCCCCATACTACTTTGGGTGAGACTTCAGTTTGTGCTCCGTGGATTGATGCCGAAAGGGCTAGTAGTGTAGCGAGTTTCTTGGCTAACTTAATTATGAACTAGGGTCAGGACCCCCTAAGCCAACAGAGAGAAAAAATCCCTTTGGGGCTCTGCAAAATCTACAAACCCAAGAAATGTGAAAGCTCTCCAAGAATGGAAATCTTGAATTTGGCCTTCATATCAACTACAAATTGACTAGTTATTAAATTTGAATCACTGGCAAAGATAATGTCATCAAAATACACAACCACCACTATGATTTTTCTATTAGAATTATCGTGTTAACATTGATGTCAACATGGTCATGGTCATGATGTTGCTTGTTATATTCATGTATGATGTGTGTTTGGCTTGATGGTATTATTAGTTGGCATTGATGTCAACACACTAATGACTAAACCTAATGGAGGTGATTGGAAATGGATTCCACATGTGATGTTGGATTGAGGTTGATGTTGAGTTGGTTGAAGAGGCTGTTGTTGCAGGTGGTTGGAGTGCTGCTACCGGTATTACATATGTCTCTACATGTCTTGGAGAAATTGGAGTTATTGCTACATGTGTGAAATAAAGTTGTTTCTTTTGGATGTGCCTCTAGTTATGGTCATGATGTTGCTTTTTATATGCGTGTGTGATGTGTGTTTGGCTTGGTGGTGTTGTTAGTTGGCATTAATGTCAACATGCTTATGACTAGACCTAGTGGATATGATTTGGAAATGGATTCTACATGTGAGGTTGGATTGAGGTTGATGTTGTGTGGGTTGAAGAGGCTACTGTTGCAGGTGGTTAGAGTGTTGCTATAGATATTCCATATGTCTCTACATGTCTTGGAGACATTGGAGTTGTTGCTACATGTGTGAAATAAGGTTACTTGTGTTAGAGGCACCTCTATTAGCCTTGGATACGGTTGGATGACATGATGATGCTGCTATAAGAGTGAGAGATGTTTCTACAGGAGTAAGAGGTTGTGGTTGTTGCTTGAGGAGTTAGAGGTGTTGATATTGGTGATGAGGTTAGAAGAATAGGTCTTGCATGTCATTGGCTTGTTCTTGGCCTATGTCATTAGTTGCAAACTTGTTACAAAGGTTTGTAATCATGCTTAGACACTGAAGAAGGTGTTCCATTAGCTGATGGAGGTTATGGACTTAAGTTTCATGGTTTTTCTCATCCTTAGCCCTAGTCGCATGGAGCCAAGCATATGGGAGTGGCTGAAAAGCTCTAGTCACTAGAAGATAGGCTTATGGGAACAACTATGATGTTCTAGTCACATGGAGCCAGTGTTGTGCATGCGAATATGAATTTGCACAAGTTGTTTTCTATATTTCGCACACTGGTCAGCTATTTTTTTCTGTTTTGGTGACATTCTGGTTCGTAACTTTTCAGTTTATGGTTGGAAAAGTTCATGGGACCTCCAGAAGTTAATTAAAGTTTAATATATCAAAAGGAAAGTGGAGTTAGTGGTTTGATAGAGTCAATGGGTGGAAAATGGATCAAATCAAGCATATGAATAGAGTTGTGAAACCTAATAGTTCTTTGTAATTATTAAGTTGAGCATATCAATTCATCTATATATTAGAGGAAGCTTATTGATAGTTTGGTTGGATGATTTATTTGTGTGGAGTGAGTGTGAGTTTGGAGAATAGTGTGCAAGCTATGTTAGTTGTATTATGCAAAAATTATGAAGTAGTTTGTCATTAGCCTCATCATTGGGTAATTATATGGACCTTAATTCACCTCCTAGCTTAGTCAAACTAAATTTTATCACAACTTATTACATGTTTTTTATTATATTTTGTTTATGAGATGAGTTAGAATGGGATATCATGCCTAGTGGACTAATATGCATTGAATGTAGGTTGGAAGGAGGAAATAAAATAATTTTGGCAAAGACTAAGGTTGAAACTTGAATGATACAAGGGGGAGGGATTGTAGGAGGTAAATCCTCCTCATTTACTTCTCCCCCATTTGAATATTCCTCCATTTATCACACCAGCTCCGAGTGCAAGTAGCCAAGTCATGAGGATTAGAAGGGAGTCGAGCAAGTGAGAGACAAAGAGCTATTTTATCTCGAGTTTTGGAGCCGAGCCTCCCTAACTTTAAGGAAGTCATTGGGGACTTTAGTTGTATAAATAGAGACGCCTAGAGCCTTATTAGGATTCGAATTTTTGTCATAAAAATCTAAGTTATTTTCGAGATCCAGAATTGTGGAAGATTTTGATGTAATTTTTTGTTTTGGTAATAAGAATGAGTTTTGTTTTGAGGCAACATTGAATTAACTCAGAGGGATGAAGCTCTTAGGTTAGGGCCCAACCCTAGTAGCCAAGGCTCCTCTTTTGTATCTATATGTTCAGCTTCATTTCACAGCTTCATTGTTAATTTGTCTTTAGAGGTATTTTTATTGCAAGTAGTGTAGACTTTATTGGTTGTTTATTAGTTTGCTTCCATTTGTTCCTTACTTCAGTAGTAGGTTGGTAGGGATAAAAGAAGAACCAAAAGGTTGTCAGCAAGTGTCTTGGCCTCACTTCTTCCCTTTGGGATCATGATTTGAGGAAGGGACCCTTATGCAACCCCAAAAATATAGATTTTTATTTCTTTCATAAGCTTTAGAGTTTAGAGTATTTAAGCTAGCATTTGAACAGTTTTGCAAAGTATGATTGCATTTCCATATGTTCTATCTTCATTCTTGTAGTAGATATCATCCTTGATTCCATTCCTTTTAGCTACTTTCCTCATGCATAAGGTAGACAATTAGTTCAATAATTATGTTTTTCTAGATTATAAGAATGCTTCTTGTTTACATGACTTTTTGGAAATCATACAGGTTTGATGTAGAGCAAGTGCTTCAAGAGAAGATAGAGACCTCATAGCAAGCAATCACTTTCCACTTCATCCACCATAATCATTCCTTGCTTTCACCATTGCCTTCACTAATTTCATTCTTTTACATAGAATTTCTTCCATGCACATTGAGCGAATCCAACCATCTCCTAGCCTTGTTGTTGAATTTTGAGTGATCCTAGGTCTCTTCTCACTCCATTCCACTAACCAACCACCTTCCCTAAGCTTTCCATCACCTCCAACACTCATTTTTTTTCTCACGGATGCATCCTATAGAAATACAAGGAATCCTGTAGGTTTCTAGTACATCCTATAGGTTTTCCTGTAGTGGCCTATTTTGAGGCCAAATTAAGGGAAAACCTCTAGGAATACCCCAAAGGTCACCCAAGGGTGTCCCACACCATCCATCCATCTCCTAAACTTTCTAGCCATCCTCAAACCTCCCTAAACCACTTGCCACATCACCAAAAGAGATTAGTTTGCATATTTGATTTTGTATGAAAAGAACAAAAGGACAAAAC
This sequence comes from Pinus taeda, assembly GCA_000404065.3. Lineage (NCBI taxonomy): Eukaryota > Viridiplantae > Streptophyta > Pinopsida > Pinales > Pinaceae > Pinus > Pinus taeda. The sequence continues at coordinate 98,958 of APFE031035000.1, read as the reverse complement.
AAAGTTATTTCAGTCCCTTTACTTGCACAATAGTGATGTTTGATTATTTTAACTTCCACACTTATACAATAGCATTTGGTTCATGTTAATTTAGCATTATTGCAAAGCATAGTTTCTTAGTAGTTAATTAGGAAATGGTGTGATTTAGCATTGAATTTCGGTGTTTTAATTATTGGAATAGATCAATTCTCTATTAGAGTAGATTAGCTTTTCTTTCATCAAGAAACCAAGATTCTTCTAAATCCATAGGAGTCTAGTTTCAAAACCCCCAGTGGTCTTTGGCCAGCTGAACAAGTGACACAAGGAAGAACCATCACTTTTACTTGTGTATACAACACTATCACCTCCAAGTTTTTTCGAACCCCGGGTTGATAAAGTAAAGCTGGTAGCCCAGGAGTTGCAGCATTCTTGTAACAATACTAGTGCTCATCACTTTTTGGTGCCGTTGCCGGGGAGGTGTCTGAGTAATATGTGATTACTTCTTTCTTTCTTCTACTTCTTGTTTCTACTATTTTGCCATTAATTTGATTTTTGCAAAAGTAATTTATTTTGATTTTCATTTTGCATTCTTTTCTTTCCTTTCCATTCTGCAAGTTAGATTTCAAGCAATTAGATAATATTTTCATTTAGTCAGTAGTCCTCATTCAGTCTGCAATTTTAATTCTACAAGTTAGATTTCAATTCAACAATTAGTTTTTTATTCAGTTAGTAGTTTTCATTCCATCTGCAAATTCAGTTCTGCAAAGCACTTTCAAAATTTGAAAAATCACAAAACCTAACTAAAAACATTTCCTTTCATGCCTCATAGGAATAGGGATAACTTAGAGAAATTTTTTCTAAATACCCCCACTACATCCAACATCCAACCTTCCCTCTTCTTCGGTGGCTGTGAACTGGAGGAACTCTTAGGTGAGAAACCAGACATATTTGAAGAAGCTAAAGGGGAAGAAGAAGAACTAGTTGAGGGTGCATTCCCCATCAGGGAAATCAATGGGGACACTAAGATGAAAGATATGAGCCCCTATTCCCTTCCTCATTTCCATGGCCTGACCATTGAAGATCCCGACACTTTCCTATTTGAGTTTGTTGTTATATGTCGAACCTATGACTATACAGATGATGAGGAGAAGTTGAAACTATTTCCATCTACCCTCAAGGATGCAACTCTGTGTTGGTTCATGGGTTTACCTAGGGATATCATCACAACTTGGGCTCAAATGCAACAAGCCTTCAACAATAAGGTATCAAAAATATTGTAGGTCTAAGGATACTAAAGAAGAAATTTTTAGGATGACCTTAGGCAATGATGAATCCCTAGAGAATTATGATGAGAAATTCCAGCTTAGTTACAAAAGGGCTAGGTGCAAACTTGACCCTGAGTCACTAAAGCTAGTCCTACTTAGGGGAAGAAGGGAAGATCTTTTGGATACCCTACACTTGTTAGGAGGAGGAGATATCTGCCAGTTACCCTATGAGGACATCAAAACTGTCTTTAGAAACTATTCTAGGGTAGCTAGGAAAAAGGGTAAGGGTATTCAACCTATGGTTAGTACATCCTCTTCCAACTCATCCATCAAGGGTGAAATTAGAAACATGCTGGAATATTTCAAGAGTGAGATGCTGCAAAACCTTGCCTTACAAATGGACACTATGCACGTTAAGAGAAAGAAGAATGAAGCAAAGAGAGCCTTGGACATTTTCTGTCCTAGGTGCACGAGGAGGCACCCTAGGAATTAATGTCTAATTAATTCTATTGAAATCTACTCAGTATGTAAAGAAAACCACTCCACAGACAAGTGGCCTTATTTGACTGGACTCAAAGTTGTATATCAAGGAGCTAAAGGGGTCATTGAGAAGCTCTGCTACATAAACCAAAGGAGACCTCATGGGCCTAGGCCATACTAGCAGGGCATGCAAGGGTCATCCCATGCATACTACAACCCCAACCAGACCACATCCATACCTTCTTGGGGAATCCCTACTCATCATTCCTAGTCTAAACCTCCTCCTTGGTCCTTTGCATCTCAGTATCACTCCAAGCTAGCCAGCCAATCATTTCAACCATATGCTCTGCCACAACCTCAGTAGAATGCACTGCCCTAAGGGTGGAGGTCCAAATACAACAATTCTCCAGCTTTATTTCCTCCACCACTTGCCCAACCACAAATGTTACACTCTGATCCACCCAAGACACCCTAGATGCCTGCCCAACCAAATTCGAACCTGAACAATAGATATGTTCAACAAGTATACAGTGGAGAGACATCATAACCAACTTATGCTATGGAAATCTAGGAAATTAGACTGCGATCTGGGAGAGTTTTCTCGGATAACCAACCTCCACGTCCACCTAGGGAGGTTGAGGAAGAAAGAGAGGAAATAATTCTTAAATTAAATTCACCCTTTCCTGAGAGATTAACCCAACTACTCCAACCTACCCCAGAAGAGACTGAACTTCTCGGAGAATTGAAAAATCTATGTGTAAAGATTCCACTTCTCCAAGTAATAAAATATGTGCCTATTTACAATAATTTGATTAAGGAGAAGGATTCAAGCATCTAGGGAGGCGAAGAAGAGATGCCCCTACCATTAATGTCATTGGACAACTGTCTGACTAAATGTTGGGGTAGGTAATCTGTCCAAAGTATTTGGACCCTGGAAGCCCTGTAGTAGATGTGCACATCAATGGCACCATTGTCCGACACAATTTGATTGATCTTGGGGCTGCCATTAATGTGATGACCAAGGATGCCATGCTCAAACTCAACCTCCAAGGTTCATTGAGAAAGATCAAAACGGTCCTGCAACTCGTAGACTGCTCCATATTGACCCTTGAGGGGATTGTGGAGGATGTGATGGTCCCCATTGACTCTCAGGAGTACCCTGTAGATTTCCTAGTTCTCTAGCCTAAGGATAAGCTTACTGGTTACCCTCTCATCCTTGGGAGGCCCTGGTTGGCCACTGCTGATGCTTATATCAACTGCAGAGCTGGGAATATGACCATCAAGAATGGGCATATATCCAAGAAGTTAGTCTTATACCCTCCTACTTAGCCATCTCTAGAACATGATTTACCTTTATTTCTGGAAGAGGAGGAAGAAGATGAAGTTTATACTACCCAACTGTATACCTTAGAAACAACCATGGGTGAAAGACCACAAGATGAAGAGAATTTGATTGAACACCTTCTCCAAAGTCCAACTCCCAGTACATTGTCCCTAGAAGAAGTAGTAAAGAAAACTTTGAAAATCAATCCATCTCTTTCTGTTCTCCAAGAGGGGAAGTTGTACAACATGCTAAAGGAACATCTAGATGCTTTATCTTGGAGTTCAAAAGAAATGAAGGGAGTACACCCCTCAGTGTGTACTCACCATATTTATATCAAGGAAGGTTGCAAGCCAGTCCGACAACCCTAAATGAGGATGAATCCAACTCTTAAAGATATAGTCAAAGAATAACTGCAAAAATTACTAGATGCAAGATTCATTTATCCTATCTTTGATAGTGAGTGGGTCTCCCCTCTGGTTTTAGTTCCCAAGAAAAATGGTAAGTGAAGGATTTGTGTCGATTACAGGGAACTGAACAAAGCCACAAAGAAGGAAAATTTCCCTCTACCTTTCATCGACCATATGCTAGATGGCCTGGCACGGAAAAAGTTTTTCTCTTTCCTAGACAGATTCAGTGGGTATAACGAAATCTAGATTAGCCCAGAAGACCAAGATAAAACCACCTTCACTTGTCCTTAGGTCACTTTTTCCTATATGTTCCTTACTTTTGGGCTATACAATGTTCCTGCCACCTTTCAGAGAGCAATCTTGAGTATCTTTGCTAAGTTGGTCCATGATGTGGTATAAATCTATATGGATCATTTCACATGTTATGGGGTGATTTCAAAGAGTCTTTTTCCAACTTAGGTAAGGTATTGCACAAATGCATCGAGATGAACCTGTCTCTTCTTCTTTAGAAATGTGAATTCTTGATGACTGAAGGGACTGTGCTGGGCCATTCAATATCTCAACAAGAACTGCAGGTGGACCCCAACAAAATAGCAATTATCCAAAGGGTCCCACCTCCTCAGAGGCAAAGAGATGTCAGAAATTTCCTAGGATTAGCTGGATACTACCGAAGGTTCATAAAGGACTTTAGTAAGTTGGCCTCTCTTTTATTTGGGTTGTTGGCGAAGGACTCTAAGTTGATATGGTCAAAAAGTTTTCAAGAGGCCTTGGATGTCCTAAAGAGCAAGTTAACCACTACCCCAATTCTTTGAAGCCCAAATTGGGCCCTTCCTTTTCACATTCATGCTGATGCCTCACACAAAGCCATAGGAGCATCCCTAGGTCAAATAGATGAAAAATTTCCTTATGGCATTCACTTTATGAGTAAGAATCTATAAAAGGATGAACTAAACTACACAGTGACGGAAAAGGAGCTCCTGGATGTTGTAGATTCATTGAACAAATTTAGGCATTATATTATAGGCTATCAAACATTTGTCCATACTGACCATGCTTTAATCAAATATTTAATGAATAAACATGATGTGAATGCTCATATTATAATATGGTTGCTTTTATTACTATAGTTTGATCTAACTATTGTTGATAAGCATGGTAAGGAAAATGTCGTTGCATAATTTTTGTCCAGATTAACTTTGCCTGCAGGTGAAGAGGGAATGGTTGATGACCAATTACTGGATAAGCACTTGTTCATCATTTCAGTTCTCTCTCCATTGTTTGCTGACATAGCAAACTATTTGTTATCTGCATAGTTCCCACTGAACTTCTCTTCCAAAGATAAAAGCAAGATTATAAGGAAGAGCGCCCCTTTCACTTGGATTGGGGGCAATCTCTTCAAACTTGGCCCAGATCAAATCTTGAGAAGGTGTATCAGGGAGGAGGAATTCTTTGACATCCTTCTGACCTATCATGATGGGCCTTGTGGAGGTCACTTTGCAGCAAAAAGGACAACATTCAAAGGGTTACAAGTAGGCTAGTATTGGCCCACTCTTCATCAAGATGTGAAAAGAGATACTAGTCAGTGTGATCGGTGCTAAATGATGGGAAAGCCTACTCCAAGGGATGAAATGCCTCTGTAGCCTCAAGTGGCTTTCGAGCCATTGGACAAGTGGGGCATGGACTTCAACAGACGTATTGACCCTCCTTCCAAGCCAATTAAGGCATCAACAAAGGAGAATCTAATTAAGTGGGCTGAAACCAAGGCAATTAAGCCAACAACAGAGGAGAAGGTGGCTGAGTTCTTAAGGGAGAATGTATTTTACAAATTTGGTTACCCTAGAGAACTAGTCACTGATCAAGGTAGCCAGTTTACCTCCAACATGATTGAAGACTTGCTCAGCCAGCATAAGATCAAGCAGAGGACCTCCACTCCATATCACCCACAAGCTAATGGGCAAGTGGAGATCACTAATAGAGTGCTGGAGGGCATCTTGACCAAAGTTGTTAATAGCAACAGGAAAGATTGGGAAGATAGACTAGTTAAGGCAACCTGGGCCTATAATACCACCTATAAGACCACCATTGGATTCACACCCTGTGAGCTGGTCTATGGGAAAAAGGCCCTGCTATCCATTGAGTTTGAGTATAACATGCTAAGGATGGCAGCTCAACTAAATCTAGATCTCAGCAGTGCACAAAAAGAGAGATTGTTGCAGTTAAATGGTTTAGATGAGCTTAGAATGCAAACCCTCCTGCACACAGAGGTAACCCAACTTCAGAGGAAGATATGGCATGATAAAAACATCAAGGATAAACAATTTTAAGAAGGTTATTGGGCCTTGTTATATGATTCCAGATATAAATACTTTAAGGGAAAGTTGAGGACAAGATGGATAGGACCTTATGTTATAGAGAGATGTCATGATAATGGTTCAGTGTATATTAGAACCATAGATGAAGAGGCCATTCCTTCTTAATGGGCATCGATTGAAAGTTTACAAAAGACCATTATCAAAGCAAGAGTTCATTGATGGTATTAATAAAACAGTGATGGTAGTGGAGAAAGTTTTAGCTCCCACCTCATCAAATCATTGAGAAAAGATAAAAATAAGGACTCAAGTGAAACCTCCATGAGGTGCTTGAGTCCCACTATTGGGTTGAAAACCTCCTGGGGCGACCCAATGGTCTCAGAAAGAAAAAAGAAAAAAAAGGTAAAATAAAAATATGCTTGGGTGAAAACCTCTCTTGAGACGCCCATGGCAAACAACTAGGATGAAAACCTCTCAGAGGTAGCCTAGTTGTTGAAAAAAAAAGAAAAAAAAATCATCAAAATTTCTATTTGCAAGCCAGCAAGGAGGACAATCAGAGAGCAAAGGAGGATAAAAAATGGACCTATTTCACTCAAATTATTATTTTTCCACTCATTTTCATTCATCACTCCACCATTTCTTTCATTTTTTCCACTCCTTTGCTTCAGTTTACAAGGGGACTGTGTTTTGTATAGGATGATCCCCTGTAAACCTATAGAATGACCCTGTAGGAATTACAGTGGCTCGGAAATCCTATAGGAAGTGATCCTAGGGAAAAAAATGACTTGCTATGTCAAAGAACTAACACCCCTACATCAACATTTCATTACCATACTTATGTCCACTTTCATCACCCATGCAGTCACCATCAAAAAAATCAGTTTCAAACAATATATTTGTCTATTTGTCATAGTCTTCAAGGAAAAAAAAAGAAAAAACATGAAACAGAGAGCAGAAGGGAGAGACACTTGAGTGTGTCCCATTTATCCACACTCCTAGTCTTCCTCTCAATCCATGTCACCATCCTCAAAATCCCGACAGAGTGTATGATTAAGAGTTCTAAGGGAGAAGTAGCTACAGGACATCCTGTAGGAAATCCTGTAGCAGCCTACCCCATATAATACAAATCATGATTGCAGCAAGATTCTAGCATAATGATCCAAGAACAGAAGGAGCTTAAAAGCAGCAACAACACCAACATCTTCAACACGAGGTACTTGCACATCAAAGGAATCATCAGGGAACAATAAAAAAGAAAAAAAAGAAAAAATAGCATGCAACCAACACACAACAAACACCTCAAGTCTTCAACAAATGCAACAAGGGTTGGCGACACAGGTAAGCATCTCGCTCACTCTATCATTTGCATAATGTAATCAAAAGATGTAAAGGTTACCAGTAAATTGGTTTATAAGAAAAAGGTGGCCAAGGAGCTTGGCCACCTTTGTTCAGTCGACGAAGACAAAATAGTTGGTCCTCCCACATGTGGCAATAGTCAAGTCAAAAAAGGAGAAGAGAAGGACAAAAAAAGTTAAGTCTACGAAGGCATGAACTGGGAGTAGATTATGAGGAGGGGGAAATGACAAGGTGGTAGCGGGGACCAATGGTCCAAAAATAGAAAATGTACCTTCACTGCCAGCACACCACCTCACATAAATCAGCCATAAGAAGAAATATTTGTTGATCCCCATGCACTCATGCATCCATTTACTCTAGGCTCACTCTTGCAAAAGTCACTCTCATACCTAGGCCTCCTACAGAAGAGAAAAAATCCATCGTTTTTATGCACAAGACTTCCTACAGGATTGCACACAGGATTCCTACAAGATACACAGAGACAGTCTACAGGATTGGCCGAAAAGAGTTTCAGAGGGGAAAATATGGGGGTTGGCCCTAGAACACACTATGGAGAGGTAGGATCTGTAATTACATCCTTTTTTCCAAGTGAATTGAACAAGAAATCCTCTACTTTGAGTGAATTTGGCAACTATGTAAGGGAATTGTCCACACAGTCATCTAAGTTATTTACTATTGCATTTTAACAATTGTATCAACCCTCTCATTTCCTAAAACTTCACAAACCAAGATGACATGAGGGTTTTATAGAAGGGAGCCAATTAACACTGTGAGAACTCAACAACACCCTAAGGTGCTAGAAATCACAAGGCATAATTGGATGGGGTATTTTGAAAAATTAAGAGCGTATGATGATAAAGTGGCTCGAGAGTTTGCTCTCTCCCTCATTCCACTTACCATAGTGCATGCCACTATTGTCGTAAGAGGCCTCTCCATAGAACTCACCCCTGAACTCATCATCAAAGTTATCACACTTCCTCTAGGAGTACCATGGAGGAAGGAAGACAAGGGAGATAACCAAATTGCCAAGAGGAAATTCTTTTTAGAGGGTGAGGAATCCATTGAAGACAAGAATGGAGTAAAGAGAGCAAGCCTACCATATCCCTAGAATGAGGTGAGATACCAACTTATCAAATACATATCATGTGAGGGTAGGTATCGTGTGGTCTATGGCTATCACTTTAGGCCTCTAGAAGAGTTGAGGTTTGGAGAAGAAACACCTCCTCACCATAGGATCAACATACCATACTTCCTTCTACAATCATTGATAGACACAAGAATAAAGGTGCAAGAGGGAAATTACCAACAATTAACTCATCATGGGTTAATCAGAATCATCATAGAAGATGCCCTCCAAAACCTCAGAATTCCTATCCAATGGTCAATTTTCAGAGACATGCAGATAGAGGAGGACATCAAGGCTCTCACATATGATGTTAGTCCTACTGTTAATGAAAAGGATGAGGAAGAGACTGAAGTAAAGGAAGAAGAAGCAGAGTAGGATGAAGATAAGATAGATGAGGAGGAAGATGAGATAGATGAGGAGGAATATGAAGAAGAAGAGGAGAAAGAGAAAGAGAATGACAAGAAAATAGAGGAAGATGATAAAGAAGAGACTGATAAACAATATGAGGAACTAGAAGAAGAAGAGGAGAGGAAAAATGGAGAGGAAAAGGACAATGAAAAAGAGGAGGCAAAAGATAAGGAGGAGTCACCTGGGGTGTCTCCAGGGGCCACTGAGAGAGAAGAAACAACTATCTCACTGCTCTTAACATCCCTATTAACCAAAAAGGCAAAATACAGAGGTAGACCCCCTTATATTTTAGGACAAGGAAAAACAAAAGGATAAGGCAGGGGAAACCCCAAACACCAACCAAAATTCCCATTGTGATTGAGGACTCACCTAAAAAATGGGAGAAAATGCCTCCTCCTAAGTCTCCTATCACCTATGTGAGAAGGCCTATAACTAGATCCACCTCATCCAAGGGAAAATAAATCCTACAGAATACACAACAGGACCTACAGGAAGCTGAAGCAGTCCTATAGGATACTCTGCTAAACCTACAGGAGACTCAGAAATTGGATAAGGAGGGAAATCTACAACAAGAAACTAAAGAAGAGGACCCATAGTTAAGGGAACCTAGCCTCCAACCTAACCTTGACTCCTACTACAAATGTATTGAAGGGGGAAAGGTCATTCCACAAAAATTTTCTATTCCACTATTCTTTGAGCTTGAGAAGGAGAGAGCCAAAACTCATCAATGGATGAAGATTGCCAAATCCAAGGGGGTAGGAGATATTGGTCACATGGAGGAGAAGCTCAAGGAGATGGGCAGAGAATTAAGTAGCTTGAGAGATAGACATTCCATAATGAGAAATTAGTTAGAGACAGAAGATGCATGGTTGAAAGGAGAGCTACAAGAAAGAGAGAACCAATTGGCATGTATGGCTAGTCTCTCTTTGGAAGAAATCTAGTTTAGGATGCTAGCTAAATCCTATGCCCTATATATGAAGGAACAGTGGCTAAAATTTCGGATGAAGACCCTAACACAGAGAGACACTATGTCATTTCACGATTATAGACAGTTCATTAGTATTTGTGATCAAAGTACATTGGAAGACAGGGCCAAGATGTCTGAGTTTTATTTTCATAACATGGCCTTAACAAACATGAATGTATGGGACCCCAATGCCAAGCTAGGAGATTTATAGTTGATGGCTTTGGCATCATGGATGAATCATGAGGAAGCAAGGGCGTTATACGGGAATACTGTCCACTCGGATGCTGCTATCCCCACTAAGATGGGTGGCTATCTTAGAAACAAACAATCAAAGTCTACTATTGATTCCTTTTATGAAAATAGATGAGAGGAGAACCAAGAGGGCCAACCTGAGTCTTGCGCTCAATTTCCTGTCCTTCTTGATAGAGTTTTGTTGTTTCTTCTTTGTCTGCCCAGCTTCAAAAGGACCTGTGGAATCACAGTAACATACTACTATGCAAGAAACAAAGATCTAAATTCATAAATAATGCCGGATCAGATGTGCATTAACCATATACATGCATATATAAACAAGTACACAAGAATATGGAAGGAAACAAGAATAGCTTTATTCAGATGAAAAGTAGGAAGAAGACTACAACCATGTGCTCTGACCCAACATCATCCTCCAGCTAAGAAGCCCTTCTTCACCTCAAGCAAAGCTAGATCACCCAACACTAATAATGTACACCAGAATACCAACAACACTTCTCTATAAGATACAAAATTCCAGCCTCTGGATCTCTGTGATGAGGGATCCATATATAGATGATTACAGAGAGGTGAGTCATCTTTCGGGATCTTGATTAGTGTCTTCTCTCTGATAGTTCCTGCTTCCACTTGGAGAATGATGATCTCTTACTCATCCCTGGTCGAAAATGGAGTGGCTAGTGTCATAGGGGAAGCTTCTGGAAGATTCCATGATCTTCCACCTCGCATTTTTGTCCCTGCCATTTGTCCATTCCCGACCATTGCAACCTACAAAGGAGAAATTCAGTATACATCACACCCTATACATTGGGAAGGTGATATGCATCACACCCTTTGCATTGAGCCTTTAGTATGGTCCAGTTTTGACCATTTATGAGCAGTTTTCAGTAGAGAACTTCTGGGAGATGATGTAATCAGTTGACCTTGTTCCTTTAGGTAGTGAAGCAACACTTTTAGGGACTTAGGAG
>APFE031035000.1:64989-80515 GCA_000404065.3 Pinus taeda | reverse complement strand
GGCAAGTGTCAGAGGGGAAGCTTTTGGAAGATTCCATGATCTTCCACCTCGCATTTTTGTCCCTTCCATTTGTCCATTCCCAACCATCGCACCCTACAGAGGAGAAATTCAGTATGCATTGCACCCTGTACATTGGGAAGGTGATATGCATCGCACCCTCTGCATTTAGCTTTCAGTATGGTCCATTTTTGACCATTTATGAGCAGTTTTCAGTGGAGAACTTCTGGGAGATGATGTAATCAGTTGACCTTGTTCCTTTAGGCAATGAAGCAACAATTTTAGGGACTTAGGAGCCCTCAGTTTATGGACATTTATGATTGGGGTTGAAGTGCCCAAAAATGTCTATAACAAAGGGATGAAAAAATGAAGAAGATATTGGTAAAAGAACAAACAAAGGCCCTTATGATCAGAGTTGAGCAGTCGAATCCAATGGCCCTCATCAACACACATAATTTAATTGCAAATGATCCTCAACTTGCTCCGAGGTATCTTACTACCCAAGAGCAAGAAATTTCACATTTTGAGGACATGTTCAGGTTGTTAGGGGATGACAACATACATGCTTACCTGAGGAGATGGAACCCATTGCCATACAGATTAAAGATAAGAGAGTTGCACTCTCCTCAAAGAATGAGAGAAGCATTGAATAGGACACCCATGTACAAGAAATCTGTGCAAAGGCTCAAAGTCAATTGTATTGGCTTGAAACTTAGTCCACCACTACTCTTAGGAATGCTAGAAGGAAGGAACGAAGAAGAATGAAATAGACAATGGGAGGAGGTAGAAAAGAAAGCAGGTTTTGTTAGGAAACCAACTCACAAAAAGATAGAAAGGATATATCAACACCTTAGAATTCAACCTCTTTGAGGGGGCAACCTCCTTTACATTACACAAATGAAAAATTATTGGATGATACAAATGATTAAACCTCTCTTCTATATATAATATTCTAAGGGGTCACAATATAATCAATCCAACATAACAGTAATAACATAAGGGCACAACAATAACAATAGTGGGTTTCTATGGGGCATACTAATAACAATATGGGGACAATAGGGGCACAATAATAACAATAAGGGATACAATGACAATAGTAATGGAGGAATCACTAGTATTATAGGGACCTAACATTCCCCTCTCCTTTTGAAAAGCGTTGTCCTCAACACTTGAGTAGTTCTGGATGCTTCTGTATAAAATTCTCAACCTGTCATGTGGAATGTTGAACAGATAAGTTATTCCACTTTATGAGATACTCCGAAATTGATCGATTTTGTAGCTGTCAAGTTCTTGTTTTTGTGACTACTTCTGGTTCCAATATGATTTTTCCTTCCTCGTCAAGTTTTGACAATATTGTTTGAATTGGGAGCTTGTCGCCTATGACCTTCTTTAAACATGAAACATGGAAAACTGGGTGCACTGAGGAAGCTGCAGGAAGCTCCAATTTGTATGCCATAGTACCAATCTTTTGCAAACCTTATACGGACCATAATACTTTGGTGATGATTTATGATCCTTATTAGCTTGCTTAAGGGACATTTGTTTATATTTTTGTAGCCATACGAATACCCAGTCAGCTACATCAAAACTTCTTTCACTGCGATATTGATCTCCTGTTGTTTCATTCTATTATGTGCCAACGTGAGGTTATCCTTTAAGAGTTAGAGAACTTGTTGTTGATGCTCGATGTGATGTTACATTGCTTGAACCTTAAAATTTTCTCTTAAATATGATGTGATGGATGGTGGATGATATCCATAAAGTTCCATTAATGGGGTCATTTTTTCTGTAGTATGGAAGGAATTGTTATACCACCATTCAGCCAGAGGAAACCATTCGACCCATTATGTTTTTTTATCAAATACAAAGCAACGAAGATATCCTTCCAAACATTTGTTTACTATCTCAGTTTTCCCATCAGATTGAGGATGATAAGATGAGCTATCAATTAACTTAGCACCGAGAGAAGAAAATAATTTTGTCCAAAAATTTCTAGTGAAAATGCGATCTCTGTCACTTACAATAATCTTTGGGTTTCCATGTAGCTTTTGAATTGTTTCCATAAATGAAGTAGAAACTGTACTAGCTTTAAATGGATGCGATAGTGCACAAAAGTGTGCATACTTGGTAAGTCTATCAAGTACCACCATAATGACACTCTTTCCTTTCGACTTGGGTAAACTTGTGATAAAATCCATTGAAACCTCCTCCCAGTGTTGGCTTGGAATGGATAAAGGTTGTCATAGACCCAGGGTCTTAATTGTTTCAACTTTATTTTGTTGGCAAACCAAACATTCTGCCACAAACTTTTGAATATCTGACTTAAGGCCATCCCAAAAAAATTCCTTCTTAACCTTGTGGTAAGTTTCTAAAAATCTTGAGTGCCCTCCTAAGGGAGAAGTGTGCAATTCCATAAGAATCTTTTGTTTGAGTTAGGAATTCTTACATAGGTATAAGCGATCTTTGTACCATAACGAATCATTTTTCTATCTAAATGTATTAGATGTATTGGGATCTTGTTGTATCTTTTTAATGAGTGCCCACACTTCTTTTTAATTCTTCCATTCATCCCTTGCTTCATTTATCGAGTCTGGTTGGATAATAGAAATGGCGCACATCATGCTTCCATATCCTTATCCTTTCTTGAGAGTGCATTTACCACAACATTTTTCTTCCCTTTTTTGTAGATGGTTTCAAAGTCATAACCCAACATCTTTGTGACCCATTTTTTTTTTCTCTTCAGAGGATAATTTTTGTTCTAAAAAGTATTTAATACTATCATGATCAGTTTTTACCTTGAAGTGTCTTCCCATTAGGTAAGGTCGCCATTTCTTAAGTGCATGTAGTATTTCCAACTTTTCCTTCTCATAAATAGCTTCGTGTAAAAAAATTCCTTTGATTGGACGACTTTCAAAAGTAATGGGTCTTTCACATTGCATTAAAACAACAACAATTCCATTTCCTCAAGCATCACATTCCATAATAAAGATTTTTGTGAATTTCGGTGTAGCTAAGATCGGTGCTTGGTGCATTGTCTCCTTAAGATGTTCGAAGGCCTTTGTTGCTTCTGGAGTCCATGAAAATGCATCTTTCTTCAATAATGTTGTTAAAGGTTCTGCTATTCTCCCATAATTCTTAACAAACTTGCGATAATACTCTGTCAACCCGAGAAATCCTCGTAGATGATTTATGGATGTGGGGATTTTCCATTCCTTAATGACTTTAATTTTACTAGGGTCTACCTTAACACCTTCATGAGATACAATATGACCCAAATATTCCACCTCTTGTACTCCAAAGAAAAATTTGGAGCTTTTTGCATATAATTATTTCTCCTCCAGTAGTTTGAGCACCCTGTCAACATGTTCAACATGATCCTTCCAAGACTTGTTGTAGATTAGTATATCATCAAAAAATACTAACACAAATTTTCTAAGGAAGCATTTGAAAATGGAATTTATCAAACCTTGAAATGTAGAAGGTGCATTGGTAAGGCGAAAAGGCATGACCAAAAATTCATAATGACACACATGAGTTCTAAATGTTTTTTTCGGAATGTCTTTAGTCTTCATTTGGATTTGATGATATCCTGAACGAAGTTCCAACTTGATGAAGTAAATTGATCCATGTAATTCATCCAATAATTCATCAATGACAGGAATGAGAAATTTATCTTTGATAGTGAGCTTGTTAAGCTCCCTACAATCCGAACACATGCGCCATGATCCATCCTTCTTGTGCACCAATACAACTGGAGAAGAGAAAGAACTTTGAATAGGTTGAACTATACCAGCCTCTAGCATTTCTGCAACCGTACATTCAATTTCACTCTTTTGAGCATAGGGATATTTGTACGGCCTGATGTTTGGAGGAACACTTCCTGGAATCAAATGAATAGCATGATCATGATCGCGAATAGGTGGAAGGTCTTTGGGAGTCTCAAAAACCTTGGAATGATTGTCCAAGACATTTTGGATATCTGGAGAAATATATGATTTTGATGTGGGAACCTCTAGCTAACATAATTGTGCAATTATGCCTCGTTATTCCTTGTTTAGAAGCTTTGTCATACTGTTAGAGCTAATTATCTTTCCCAGTTTCTCTGCAATACCCCTTAATTCAACTTCCTTTCCTTCCACACAAAATTTCATGAAATTTTCTTGAAAATTAAAAGCTATTGTACCCAAGGATTGTAGCCATTGGATTCCTAGTACAATATTAGCACCACCCATTGGAATGGAAAGCATTGGGCTATTCAATACATATTCTCCATGGATAGATTGATATTATGGCACTTTCTAGAGCAATTTATGGTTCCTCCACTTGCAACCATCACTTGGCACTTCTGGTGATAGATATAGGAAGCAATTCAATTCCTTAGATATCTTATAATGAATAAAATTATGTGTACTTCCTGAATCAATCAACACTATTACCTTTTTCTTCTTGATATGTCCTTCTATCTTAATAGTTTGAGGAGTGGTAATTCCAGCCAATGCATTACAAGATATTGTTGGATTCATTTCTTCTTTATCTCAGGTTTTTTCCTGGAGTGTATTCTCTTCTTTTAACATTTCTTGTTCCTTTTCTTCCTCCTCTTCGCAATCTATGTAGAATGTTTTCTTCTCAGCACACTTATGAATTTTAGTGTATTTGCTATCATAACTGTCACAAAGTGCTTTTTTTCTTTTTTCTTCCAATCATTGTGGTGTCAACCTTGTAGGTTGTGGAAGGCTAGGGGCAATAACACTTCCATATTTATAGTTGTGAGTGGTAGGCTTCCTGGTTGCCATAATTTTTCTTTCCATTTTTCTTGCTAACGTGAATGCCTTCTCCAATGAATTAGGTTCCCAAAGGTGAACCTCATGTTGGATATTATCCTTTAAAGTCCCTATGAACACATCAATCCTATTCTCCTCTAGAATATATTTTATCCTTATGTTCAATTTTTGGAAGTCCTCAATGTGTTCCATCATTGAACCCTTTTGTTTGAGATATATCAATTGGCTAATAAATATGTTTCTTTTGGTATCCTCATAATGTGCTATCATTTCTTCCATAAAAATTGCCCAAGTGATAATTTGTTTACGAAAGCAAAGCCATCGATACCATACAAATTTATTTGTTTCCAAATATAAAGTTGCAATACGTACCTTTTGTTTGTTTTTCACATTATGGAGATCGAAAAATTGCTCCATCTGTAGTATCCATGTTCCGGTATCCTTGCCATCAAACTTCCTCATACCGATTTTTGGAACATGGTGGGTCTTCAATCCAACAGTAGAGTCTATGAATCATGATTAACATTATTTTTTTCTCATCATGAGTTTCATTTACTACCTTTTCACCATTAGTAACTATTACTTGTAGCAACTTATTCAAATTTGTCTTCAATTCTTCCATCTTAGTGTTCATGCCATTCATTTTAGCGTCCATGTCATCCATCTTAACTTGCATGGCATTCATATTAGATTCCATGCCATCCATCTTAGCTTCCATGCCATCCATATTAACTTGCATTTCATTCATATTAGCTTCCACGCCATTCATCTTGGCTTCAATTACCTTTTGTGAGAGTGAAATTTGTTGTACTTGGTCTTGTAATTTTGATATATCATGTTGTGTTTCTTCCTCTTCTTCACGAGTCATGTTAGAGCTTTTAGGTTTCTTACTAGGTGTTTCCATTTTCTTTCTTCATGGCATAAATTAATGCTAATAATTCTTCACTAGTACCTTTGAATTCCTTCAAACTAATTTTTCAAACCAATCTTATGTAAAATTTTAAAAAAACTACACACTTTTTTTTTCACTTTGTAAGAGCTCAATATTGAATATGTTGTATCTCTATAACTACGGATAACGAATATCTAAAATCACATCCTACAGTAGTCCTTTGAGTCCTATTTCTAAGCTTGCAAGTCTGATCAAGATTGGATTCTCCAAGGAAGAGTTATGCCAAATCTCCCACGGTGACTTGATTATAGACTAGTTCATTAGAGAGAACTTGTACGAAGTGCCATGTGTTGTTGTTTCAACCTTAGTATTGAAAACTGCTAAACAAAAAAGTTCAGGCCATCCTCTTTCTGAAATGTCTGACGAAATTTCAATCGGATGCTCAGAACAAAAGTTATGACGATTTCCCTAGGTCACCTGTTTGGAATGTGTTGTACCTCTGAGATAATAATGGTCAGCTATCAGTGCCAGAGCATCTAAGATAATTGTTTTGGGGTTTTCTGTTTTAATCTGGAAGACCAATGAATAAAATAGATGTAACACTATAATTCATAACCTTTTAAATAATATTAATCCCAAAGTAGAGGGCTTCTATAAAACTTCACAAAGTGATAAAGTTTGAATAGTGGTGAGCATAAACAAAAAAATAATATGATTATTACAGTTTTCAGATAGAAAGTTAAACAATCATAATTATGAAAACCTCTGACCGATGTTCAGAAGGTTCAAGAGAATATGCTTATGCTTACAACAAGATGCTGATGATTTATTGATTCAGAGGGAATTAATTGAATAGACAGTTCATTAATCCATTCTCTTTAATGATTATCACTTTAGAAGATTATAGAAATAGATTGTAACACAATTATTCCTACCTAGGTATCTCTGTAAGACATAAGAATATGAAGAAAAACATAATGTGTAATACTAGAAAAACTTACAGGAAACACAAACTGTGTAAAAATGAATTCAGAATCCTTTGCTTTGTATTAAGGGTCTAGAAAAGCTAGTACATCAAATGTTTACAAATGCTTCTTCAAGGGTGAAATCTCTTTCAATGGTCAACCTAGTTCAATGGTAAACAATAAACCCTTAATAACTTGAGAAGCGAGTTATTTATATAGTATTAGAACTAAGAAAATATCCTAAACTGTTTAAGGATTTATTCTAGGAAAAGGAAATATCTTCATGCAAGAAGATAGAGACAACTATTGAACTGTTGCTTGCTATCCCTATTATTTAGGTTTTCTTGGCTTTGGTCTTTGATATTTTTCCCTTTAAGTTGCTTGTCTATTTGATCTTCACACTGGAAGTCATATTCACTTATGACCTTTCATCTAATACACTTTAATCTAATACTCTTTGACCTTATTGTCTTGTCAATATCCTTTACTGTGCCTTTTTATTTTTACTATACATTTCAAGTTTTTACAGTGCATTTCAACAATAAATCATTTAGTTTTTTTATGTCTCAGCATCAGGTAGTTTGGATATTGATCATCTGCTTGTCTTTTAACTATGTAAATGATTTCTTCTGCTCTGTCTTTGGTTTAGACCTTATATCTATTTATACATGAAAATCATTTTAATTCATTTCTCGAGAATGTGGAACAAACAAGTTTTTAATTGGTATAAAACTGTTTATCCAGTCTCCTGGTCTTCTGCTAATCACTTGCAAAATACAACAATTGTTAAGAAAAATTTAGGTTGATAGGGATGGCCACAATGGCTTCATTTGAATTGAAAGGTTTGTGGATGGAGTTCGAAGAATTTTTGGGAGGTAAAAAGTGGTTAAATCGGTTGCAGAGGCTTAGGGTGGTGCAGGAGGGTTATATAGGTTTTACTGTGTAAACGAACGAAAAGAGAGAAAGTGTGGGTTTTCGCGTTTAAACAGGTAAACAATTAACTTTTTAAAATTTGGCACAAAGTGAACAATGGATGGTTTTACCGTATGTGGGGGAGCAATTTCGGAGGCTCATTGCACTGTTTTTGGCCGTGGGGTGGTTTTTCTTTGAGGGCATGTGAGTTAACGTGGGAATGACACATAACCACAAGGCACCCAAGAAAAACCATGAATCCCGCGTGCTCTCAAGCCTTTAAAGATCGGAGATTGGGAGCATGCTATATGGCTGTGGATCGTTAGATCTGGGAGCAGGTGATCAGATGGCTATCATGCAATCGAGATGCACGGAGGGAGCAGGCACAAAGATTAGCAGGCCCAGGGAATAATTACAAAGGATTTGTAATTATTTTAATGAATAAGTGGGGTTTCGAAAGTGTAATGTGATGGGTTTAATGAAGTGGGACCAAGGTTAACGATGACAAAGTTTATTTAACCACACCAAGGGTGGTGGTTTAAAAGAGTTCCTATAACAGGAAAACAAAATTTAATGAATTTAATGTTAAATAATGCGGGGTTAACTTTATAAAGCGTACGGGGGAATAAAAACTTAGAACAAAGGGGTTTTATGGGTTTTTAGGGAAATCATAAGGGAAATTAATATTTTCAAAGGGAAATGGGTTTCACACTAGGGAAAGGGGTTTTGAGTAGGGAAATTACCTTGGAGGGTAATTTGCTAGGGAAATGTGTGAAACCAAGGGAAAGGGTGACAATGAAGGAAAAATGGTGTTTTCTTAAGAAATGATGAGATGATGAGGAAATTCGTAAGGATGTAGTGGGGAATTAAACGAATGAGGGGAAGTTAACCAAATCAACTTGTGAACATCTTTTCACTTTCATAACTACTCCTACACACTGAAACACATGATCAAGCATGGTAAATGTACTTCTACAACTTTTCTTCTACCTACCCATTTACTTATCCTAACATTTTTTCTTCACTTAATTGGGTGCATTTAGGCTAGCATACCCTTTTCCTTCCTTTTTCTTTTGGAAAGAAAACTATATAATTCTAACCTTATAACATCCAAGGGCTTAGATTAAACTGATGAACTCCTTATTATTCTCTACCTAACTATTGATCTGCCAAGATTAAACAATTTGGATAGGTCTTTATTCTCTAACTATAAACATGAAATTTAAAGCATGAAGTAGTCAAGATTAAACTATTTGACTGTCATGGGTTGTTGCATTTATGACAAGCTGCACACAACCATTATTTTGCATAATAAAATAATAGTGGCCCTAAGAGTTGCATACTTTCAGAGTTTATTTCTTTTTCTTTTCTCTCTAACCTAAAATTTTATTTATTCTTTCATTTTTTAGGACATCTATCCTAAAATTTTCTTTGATATGGACATATTTATCAAAATATTTCCTCACATTTTTATTCAGTATTCTTTTTGTCCATATTCTAGCTTAAAATTTTTTGAACAATATTTTCATTTTTTAAACTAATTGATTCTAACTTACCAAAACCAAAAAATGCTACAACAGAACGTAATTCGGGAGTCTGCAAAAACCATAACTTCCGTAGATGATATCTTTGAAAATATAATGAGACAAGTTTTGCAATTTGGACCCGAAGTTCCAAACAATTTTGGCTCAAACGGGTTTTTTTTTTAGCTTCTGAAACGTCACAGAAAAAATGTTATAGCGAAAATACCATGATGACCGATTTGGAGCAGTGAAACCCTAGAATCTAAAGCTCTGATACCAAATGTTAGGAAAATAGCTCACAAAAAGATATAAAAGATAGATCAACACCTTATAATTCAGCCTCTTCGAGGGGAAACCTCCTTTACATTACAAAAATGAACAATTCTTGGATGATGCAAATGACTAAACCTCCCTTCTATATATAGGAGTCTAAGGGGTCACAATATAATCAAGATGACATGACAATAATAACATAAGGGCACAACAATAACAATATTGGGTTTTTATGGGGCACACTAATAAAAATATGGGGACAATAGGGGCACAATAATAACAATAAGGGATACAATGAAAATAGTAATGGGGGAATCACTAGTATTATAGGGACCTAATAGGTTTCTATGAATAAGAAGAGGAAACCACAACAAAGGCATGGGACGTCAGGGAGGCCACTAGAGGTATGAAGGATATGGATATTGATTGAGTTTCTTAGAGGATGAGCAACACTTTCAGTAGGGGGTGATGATGAGCCTCATCATTGGATAATTATATGCGCCTTAATTCACATCCTAGCTTAGTCAAACCAACTTTTATTACAACTTATTACATGTTTTTGATTAGATTTTGTTTATGATATGAGTTAGAGTGGGATATCATGCCTAGTGGACTAATATGCATTGAATTCAGGTTTGAAGGAGGAAATCAAGGAATTTTGGCAAAGACTAAGGTTGAAACTCAAAAGAGAAAAGGGAGAGGGACTGCAGGAGGTAAATCCTCATCATTGACTTATCCCCCATTCTAATACTCCTCCACTTATCACACCATCTCAGAGTGCAAGAAACCAAGTCATGAGGATTAGAAGGCAACCGAGCAAGTGAGAGACAAAGAGCTAGTTTAACTCAAGTTTGGGAGCCGAGCCTCCCTAATTTTAAGGAAGTCATTGGGGACTTTAGTTGTATAAGTAGAGAGGCCTAGAGCCTCATTAGGATTCAAATTTTTGTTGTAAAACTCTAAGTTATTTTCAAGCTCCATGTTAGACTCCTGTTCCAACAGGTTACTCATTTTTCATGATTGACATTTTTACAGGCCAAATATGTCATACTTTGCATGTTGCAATGCTCCATATTTTCTAAACAGTCACCAAGGAAAGAGTGCTACTCAAAGTTCATCTACTGCATTCCAATTTTGAAGAGTCATTCCAGTTTTGTAAAATTTTTAGCTAAAGGGAGGTCCAAAGAGCTTAATCTTGGTCTCCCTAGGTTTCAATTTCCTGTTTAAGAATATAGAGAATGAAAATCTGTCCAAACAGCTTAATCTTGGCAGATTCTTAGATAGGTAGAGAATCAAAGGAGCCCAACTGCTTAATCTGGGCCCTTGGAAGAAATAAGGGTAGTTTGTAGATAGGAAGGCATAAAAAGAAAAAAATTGAAATGCTGGGTCTACAAGTCTAAGTGCACCCAAACCAAAAGAAGAAAAAATGTTAGGTAAGTAGGCTGGGTAAGCAGTTTTGAGGTTGCAGAATCTTGATGTCTGTTCATTGCCATGTTTTAAAGTATCATCTCTACTCAGGTCACAGTCATCAAGCATTTTTTATATGAAGGAGCTCAAACCAGGCATAGCTGACTTCCCTTTCTCCATCTTCCCCAAATAATTAACTAATTTCCCCAAAAGAGGTCAAGATCTGCTTGATATCTCTTAGTTTCATCATTTTCCATGTCATTAGCCTAGGTGAAGATCTGCTTCACTCAAGGAAGATCCATACTTTCTCTATAAGGTAATATCTCCCCTTTAAAGCCTAATATCTCTGAAACTTAGCACTTTCTTGTCATCTCCATATTAACTACTGACATTATTATTTAACTCCCTATGTTTTCCCCATCCCCCTACTAAAACTATGTAGATAATCCCCTTATGTAAATATCCCCTCCCCCTGGTTGAAATATAACCATAAATACTTCTCTGGGAATTACTAAGTCACCTGGACTTTAGTAAGAACCCTCCCTCTGCATAAATTTCCATTCCCAGGTGTTTGGACCCCTTCCAAACACTAAGAAAACCATTTCCAAATGCTAAAAACCCCCCAGCGCATTTTTCCTCAGAAATTATTAATGTTTGTTTAATAAATTTCCTCCGCAAAACCCATTTAACCCATTTCCTAAGGTTTAAAACCCACAGCACCGCGGAAAATTAAACCTTTAACGCGTGCGCGCTTTTACTAAACCCCGCGCATCTCCCTTTCCCGTCCACCATTGGATCGCCTCTCCCAGATCCGATGGCCCTTGTTCACATCGGGTGCCCCATTTTGGTGGTAGGTTACCACCCGACGTCCGGCAATTTTAACGTCGTACACCGAGACAGGTGGCAGCCTCCCATTGCATCGGGCCACCCCTGACAGAAACCACCTCCGTACCAAAGGCGGTCTAATGCACAGGCAAAACCACCCTCCCCTCACGTAACAGGAGTGCCACCTCACCCTGCCACGTCACCTCCACATCACGTCACCCTGCCACGTGTCTCTGCCACATCACCCCGCCATATTGCCACGTCACCTTGATGACGTCAGCATGCTGACGTCATATCCGTACCAGAGGACCCCACTACTGACATCAGCATGTTGACGTCATCCGCCGTACTGATGACGTCATGCTGACGTCAGCAGCCAAAAAACCGAAAATTCGCGCAAGCGCAAAAGTCGAGCTTCGGAGCTCCGGAATGAGAAACGGAGGCAGTTTTCGCTACGGGAAATAGGCCATATTGGGGAATCTTTTGATTCCTTGGCCCTTTTTGCCCCGAAAAGGCTCGAAATTGCCCGATTTTGCCAAATTAAACCAATTTGAAGACAGAAAGAGGCCAGGAACATAGATTAAAGAGTATCAGATCAAATTTGCAGACAGAAAGCACGTCAAAGAGTATCAGGAAGTGGCAAAGACCATCAATGTAGTGGAAAAGTGTATCAGAGGAGATTTTCTCAGGGCTCGAGGCAACTCCAACATTAAAACGAAATCTTTGAAATTCAAGAAGCAATTGAAGACGCATTGAAGGCTCACCAGCACAAATGACTGCACATTAAACTCACGGAAGATCAGTGGACCAGAACTCAATGCACAGTTATGACAGGACCACTGCACCAAGTCACGCAAGACATCTCATCAACTCAACTTGATTCAGTTGCCTCTAGCGCAGCCCAAAGGACTTACTTGCGTTTAATTCCAGCAACGATTAGGTTTTAGAAAAAGCTTTTTTGGCAGACCGGTTTAGGTCAATTGTAATAAATGACTTTAGATATTTTGCTTATATATACCACCCTGAAGAATGGAGTAGGGGTTGGTTGGTTGGTTGATCAGTAGTTTAATCTTGGTTATTCCAATTTTTCTCTCAAGCAAAGACTCGCACTGTAACTGTGATGCTTTCTATAATCAAGGACTGCTGAAAGCATGGATTCTAAAATTGTCTGTTGTGTTTAATTGGCCGAGGAGTGATTGTGGAATTCCTATGCTTCGACATGGTTCAATAAGTGTTTCTTAACTCTGTTAGTTTTATTCATGTTTGTTTAATCAGAAATCCACCCTCTAAATTGTAGAAAAGAAGAATAGCTTTGGATTTGCTCAACTGCACCTTAGGCTCAATTTCTGCGATTTTTCATGTTTTCATCAGGAATAGTTATGAACATGCATACTCAAATGATCTTGTTTATGCTGTTTCTTTCACTTATGAATGATAATTTAGGAATTCTTAACTGCTCCTAGATAACCATTCTTTAACTTCTCCTCCCTGTCAGTTCTGATGAAAGATTCTTAATTGCCTTTCATCCCTGACCATCATTCCATCCTTCAGCGAATTGATAATTGTTTTATGTGTGGCTATCCCGCTCCACAATCCTCTCGTGACCAAGAAAACACAACAGCAAGCCTTAATCCATGACTCCATGCCCAATGGTTTGAAACTTATCACATTTTACCTTGCCTCTCTGGATGGAATTTTCTACCTGGCATTCACCTTCCATCCAAACAAAACAACAAAAACCCCAGTATCCAACAACTAGCCTAAAATCACCATCAACATAGTTAAATCATAAAGAGAGAGCCTTCTCTGATTGCAGGTGGGCTAGAACCTGCAATCCAAAGATTGGTTTGTGGTTACCTCGGTCGTATCCCTACAGGAGCTTAGGGACAACCTGATTGATAACATAATGGCGACTCAACTGGGGACCTCCTCAGATAAACTCACTAAATCAGTCTGCAGCTCCACAGAGGAAGAAACCGACCTTTGAAAGTCTCAGTCGACCTGTGTTTTTAGAAAAATTTCGCAAAAAATAGATTAGAAGCTGGCTCCTAAAAAGCAAACGCGTAATACACGTTCAAATCCTGATCCCAATCGCCCAACTGTTTTTGAAAATCCGAATTTAATCCCTAAGATCATTAGAAAACAAAAGCAAAAAGAAGACCCAACTGCTGCGAGTCCTGAAACAGTTTAGCCAAGTAGTGTTCTAACCCCTGTCAAAGTTTTATTTCAGTCAACCCCAAGTTCCCCTAGTTCATCACCCCCTTCTCCAAGCCGCTCTCCTACAGCTCCATCCTATACTCCTACTACCACTACTACTCCTTCTACCCTGGTTGTTCCTGTTATCCCAGCTGCCCCAGTTTTTGCGCTTATCCCCATCATCATGGCTAATAGATATGCGCCCTTATAGTTGCCTGCTAACCCCAGGGCTATGCCTCAGGACTACCAGACAAAAATCACATATTTTGATGGCACAAACTCCTGCACCGCCCTACAGCATACAAAGAAAATATAGGATTACTTCGAGAGTTATGAAATTGATGATGACAGTGTGAGAATGAAGATTTTTGTCCAAAGTTTGACAGGTGATGTCAGAACCTGGTTTAGGGCACTTACACCCAATTCCATATTAAACCCTGAAGCCTTATACCAGGCATTTATTAACAAATGGGAGAAAAAGAAAGATCCCCTGCACATACTATCTGAGTATGATACTATCAAAAGATGACCTCAGGAAACAGTTTTGGATTACTGTGCAAGGTTTAATAACGTTTACAGTGAAATACCACAAAATTTAAGACCTCCACCTGATCTCGCTTTATACAAATTCCCGGATGGCTTTGATGCTAAGATGGCATATCAGTTAAGGGAAAGAGCTCCTGAAAGCCTTGCAGAAATGCAAGATGTTGTTGTTAGTGTGGAAGCAAATCTGATTGCTAAAAGAAACAGAGCTAGAACTAAGAGAAGAACCACTTTCAAGGAAGAACCCTCAGCCTTTGATCAGAAGCTAGATGCTATCATCAGTGGCATCCACAGGCTGGGAGACAGAGTAGACAACGTTGAGAGGAAAACTTCATGGGAAGGTCAACAGCCTAATTCCATAAGGAACCCAAACTTCAGAAAAACTCAAAACACAAACGCTGGAAGGGCTAGTCCTGACCATGATATTAGGCCGCCTTTCCAAGAAAACTATGCGGAGGCATCTACATCCACTGAGCCCACAGATGGGACTCATATGAACTTGATAGATTCAGAAAATGAACAACAAATCTTTGTTACGTAAGAAGACCGACTATACCGTAATGCAAAACAATTTCACACCAAGTCAGGAGAGTCCTTCGATTTTAAGCAAGGCTATGACACCGCTGTGTACGAGGTACACAAGCAATACAAATTAAGAACAAGGACCATTGATGTTCCCCCATCTTGCAGAACAAAAGATAGCAAACAGCTGAACAAAATTAAAGAGAATATCACCATTAATCAACCCGCTAACAGCTCTGTCCCAAGCCCACATCGAGTAACTGTGGAGGATGTAATAGACACACACTCTCCTATTGATCAACCTCCACCTCCCTCCTCCCCAAAAGAAGATATGAATAGCACTCCTAAAAATCTTCCCAAAACAGAAATACCACACACTGTCATACATCATGACATTGACATTCCAAAAGAAAACATAGAGAGTATGCCTGAAAAAGAAAAATCCGCCACTATCAACGCCAAGAACTCATTGGAAAAAACATTCAGTTTAGAAGCAGAGATTGGAAAACTCAAGATATCCATTCCCCTCTCAGAACTTGCCAAACATGATGTATATAGGCAACAAATTCAAAGGTCACTTCAACTACCAGAGGTAAGGGATGATGTAAACGTTTTAGACGATAACCCTGAGCTGCTGTTTGGTCCAGAAGTTAACGGAAAATCAACATATGGACATGTTCCACCTTTTTA